>WOGO01003925.1:0-13767 GCA_015342085.1 Leptinotarsa defecta | reverse complement strand
ATTGACATTAAAACGAATCAACTAGAAGAACAATTTGTTCAGGCCAGTCTCGACTTACCTAATGGACTGACACCTGGAAAAAACTGTTCCCCTGGCTAATATCACGAAGGGGGTTGCATTATATCCAACAAGTGTCAGTGCGGGAATCTTCACAGAAGTATTTCCTGTATATGCTGTTGGCTATACACTGGAATAGTTGTTTTCTGATAGGTGTCAGTTCACTCACCTACAGTTTAGTCAAGACTGGCCTGAACAAATTGTTCCTTCAGTTAATTTGATCTACAGCCAGTTTTCAACTTAATATGATATTACATTTCGATTACATGAAACACCATTCTCAATGGTGTATTTCAGAGTTTTGAAACGAGACATCTGCTTTATTACCTCATCTACACCGTGTAGCATAATATTATAAGGAAATCACTCATTACTTCCATAACATTAAGACTTTATGTCACCGCATAAGACAAATCTAATTAGTTTCTCAAAAACTTATCTCTCATAAAAATATACCCGTCATAGTGACACGAGTAGATTTATTATTTTCTTTCTGTTTATATCTGAAAGTAACTTCTGTTCATGATCTACATATCGTTTTAATGAGTTTATTTTGAACTTTATTGCTTTCTTTTTCCTTCGGAAGTCTGCCAAATTTTTTGATTAAAGATGGAGGAGTAGAAAGTCAGAAAGCTTTTCCCAACAAAATTTTTGTGGTGCGATTAATAAGTTATCAATTTGCACTAGAATTTAAAAAATTGATGGAATATTAAACATATGTAGCTGTTTCTTTCAGAAAAAAATATAAATCCAGAAATATTTCACGATAACCTTCTATTGAAATTTTCATGAACTTCAGGACGTTAACTTCAATTATGATCATCATACGTCACATCTGAAGTAAATAAAGATTGAAACTTATTATATTGATTTTATTTTATTGAATTCAAGCCAGGCGATTCACCAAAAAAAAAGTGATACCCAACATAATTAACAGAAGGATTCATCATGTAGAGTTCGGTTGATGAAGTCATTACAAATAAGGATTTGAAGGTTTTTTATTCAAAACACTGGGAAAATTGTTGAAACAAGGATAATATGTTTGGAGACAACGAAAAAAACAATTCTTTATTGTTGTTTTGTCTCATAAGGCCACACACACCTTAGTCAGATATAAGCAAGTCAAAATTCATAGAGGAAATTTCAAACTTTTTTTCATTTCACGAATATTGCGTTGGGCTGATATTTCGCATAAATAGTTACAATTTACGTTCTATACACATCCCATCGTTCAGATCTAAATGTTGTGATTTTTTAAAAGGAACATTAACATTTTATTTTTTCAGTTCCAAATTGTTGCTCAAAAAATTATTATTTTTTCGGATCGTGCTTTTTTGCGAATTTTAGAATAATCAAGATATCGATTTGCTATCAGCTATTTTGTAGCTGGCAGAATGACACACGTTAAAAAAAGAAATGAGATATTATTCTCAAATAAGAAAAATAAACTTGAGATTTTCGTGAAAACTAGTTAAATACTTGAACTTTATGATGCCATTAGAATTTTTGCAAAGAAAGAGATTTTTAATGGTGAACGGCGTTAAATTATTCAGAGCGCTGCGACTGAAAAAAATTAATTCAAAATAGGGAACTCGAAAAAATCTTCCATATCTGTGTCAATTTAGAACCGATATTGATCTCTTACACACTGTTCATGTTAGAAAATTAATAATTGTGATGGTAACAAATGAGGTTATAATATCACTTCCAAAACTGAAGGAAAAAAGTTTCACTACCTTCTCAATTTTCAGAATTTCTTTCTGGAACTCTGTAGAGAAGTTTACTCTTCACTCGATATGAAAGACTAAGGTACAGATTGAGAAGGAAGCAAAATTACTAGTGAAATTTTGATTTCTACTACTAATTTGAATATAATAAAACACAATTTTCAAAATTTCTTTTTCATACTTTGCATGCAGCTTCCTGTGTATATAGGTAAATCGGTATTCCGAATGGTACAACAAATTATTTTTTTTTTAAATGAGGATCAGCTTCTGAAAAGTTATTAAGAAGCTGATCCATTCATCTGTAAGGCTCATATCTGCTTGCCATTACAAAATGTTTTTACATTCTGCTGTTCTGGTTTTACCGATGCCGATGGTAAGATGAAAATTAAACTGTACTTTATGGCTAATGTTGACGACATACTTATTAACGATTTTAATCATGTGAAAATCTTTAATGAATTATTTTGTTACAGTTATAATAGATTTTCATTCAGTATCGGCCAATTCAATCCCAAAACCATGCATTTCATTTCGCATTCTTTTAAATATAAAAGATGATTACAGCAAATAAAACGAATTCTTGATAATCAATTTTATTAAATATCCATATATTAAGTCATTCCTATTTATATTACAATCTAAGTACACATATCATCCAGAAAATGATATTTGGAAATTTTAATAGTATAATAATTGATCTGTAAATATTACTTCAATACTTAAAGTACAATATATCCCTCGAGAGCCTTTCCTAATTTTTGTAAACATGTTCTTAGATGAATCATCGACTCGATTGAGTCAAAAATACTATTCATTTCATGATATGGCTTGTGAAATACATTTATGAAGTATATCACCATTGATCGCATGAATATGTTGCAATGAAGAATGTCTCAGTAAAATCTCGGTGATGTTTGCAGAAATTACGTTTCGTACAGTTTCTACGTTAAGTCCCTATATTGACATACAAAATAAATAATTAAATAAATAATACAAAAATCACATATGTACAAAGGATCCCCTCCGGTTATTTGCATCTTTGTGAACGAATCCTGAAACAGAAAGGATGGAATTATTTGTCTGATATATTACGGAACTTTTCATTGAACAGTGAAATAGCAAAAAGTGGATAGTAGTTTTTATTGTATGGTGTCAGGAAATATCTAACAAAGACAAATAAAATGTACAACATTACAACAAATAACGTGAATACTGATGATCAAAAAAGTTTATATGAGTTATGTTCATGATATGTTCAGATATTTATTGTTATCATTATATTTATTTATTTATTCTTTCATTCAGCAGGTCTTAAATACCATTTACATGTGTGAATAATTATTATTCTGACTAAGGTTATATAAGGTCAAAAGTGAGTGGGTCAATTCGACTCTCCACCGTAATCTGCAGAGGTTTATTGTGGCTCACACCTATTCAAACTCCACCAAATAAAACCAGCTTCATAACGAAGCCGATTACTTTATATGGTGAGTGATAATTTAGGTCAGATAGTAAGAGTGCGGCTATGCCAAACTCTTAAATCTGGATTCGGTCCGCAGCAGGGCTGGCACAAAGTATATGCTCTGCTGTTTCATCATTTTCCAAATAGAGGTGACCCACACTGTCTTCCGACAGTCCGAGTCTCTGTATATGATGACGACAGTGACCTTTGAGCAGGCCTGTCCAACAACTGTTTGGATTCAAGCTTCGAAGGGTGAATGAACGCTTCGGAGTGAACCAATCCTGGAAAATTTTGCCAGAAGTCCATGAATCTTCTTGCTATCCAGGTATGCAAAGCCTAAAGCGATACGAATGACAGGTTTTGGTCCGATGAAGCTGCTTGCAGTACCCTCGTTTGCAAGGGACATTAATAGTATGAATGTATACAGAATCTCAAGTTTATTTGATATCCTCTCTGGGGTAGTCTGGGATTTTACATCAGTTATATTTATCCACCTAATTGATGCATTTGGTTGAATTGCCATTTGGAGGAAAGCTTTCTTGGAAGATATAACATCCTCTTGTTCTTTACATCACAAAGTACTACAAATGATGCCTCTCTACGTAACTTTTTTCGTACCTTGATATCTGAGCCCATTCAAAAAAGAGGGCGGCAGTTGTCACGCCCACACAGTATGATAAGTCTTTTTCGTTTTTAAGTTCAGCCTATATCCACCTAAAGTAGGTTCAGATGCTTTGATACAGTGAAGTCTTCGATATTGTTTCCCGAAATCTACTCTCAGTATTGCAAAATTTTATATGCTTTGGCTAATAAGAATATAGCTGTATATGAGTCTTCTATTAATTCCGAGTGTTGATCATCATATTCGGAGTGGAAACTAAGACCAAGTTCATCTGATCCATCTTATCTCACATTGTGAAACGTTGTACCTTGAGACTCACCCGCTGCCCACGGCGCCCCATTGAAGGTTCCACGGCGTCCCAGGGCGCCGCGGCGCACACTTTGAGAAACACTGCCATATAACCATGTTGAAAACTCTGGCTAGGTGATCATATTCACTTAGTGTCGAATATGTGTGATTGATGACTTATTCACTTTTATTTTACGACCGGTTTCGGGTCTGATCCCATTATCAAGTATAAAACTCAAAGTTATACTTGATAATGGGATCAAACCCGAAACCTGTCGTAAAATAAAATTTTCCAGTGGTATTTAGACAAAAGTGTTTTTATTCATTTCATTTAAGTGACTTAATGTCGAGGTTTTATTTACACAGGACGCTTATTTTTTTTGAAAAATTGAGGTATCCAAGTATTCCACCCAATCAGTGATTGTGAAATTATTCCGAAATTGAAGTTTTCAATTAATCTGTAGCTTTGTACGGTCACTAGCATATGTGCCCTTTTCAAGTCAGTGTTACTTGAAGGTCAACAACTCTCAAAAGGCCAAGAAACATATTTCAGTTTTGAAATTATCCTTCACAGCTCGATCGATCTCGAGCCTGTGGGACCTATTCAGAGTTTCTCGGCCCCCTTCTCTATAAAAGCCTGGGAGGCAAACATAACCTGTCAATCTTCGACAGACAAGTGATATTTGATTTTTCAAGAAAAAAACACAAGCACTACAGGAAAATCCTTGAGGCGCTCTAAGAGCGGTGCCTGCGCGGAAGTAGCGATTCACGTTGGATTTGAATCTCTGCATATTAAATTCATTTGAAAAAACGTTCTCAGGAAGTTTATTCTACATGAACGCAATTCTTCAAATGAAAGAGTTTTTGAACACTGACGTTGGAAGTGTACTGAGTTTTACCTCAAAACGATAAGAAGTTACAGTCCGTCGCGTATTTCGGATATGTACCGCTCTTGGTGGGATCAAATGTGGTAAGTCACTTGAACACCTCCTGCGAAAGTATCTATAAAAGACTGACAAATCTCCATCTCCAATCTTCCTTCGATGTTCCAGACTACCAAGGTTGCTAGTGATGTTTGTGTTTCCAATCAAGCGGACGGCTTTTTTTTGAATGGAATCCAGCAGCTTCAGGATATGCATAGAGGTGGAGCTCCTTACATGAGAACAATACTCCAAAGCAGGTCTGATCTAAGCTTTATGAAGCATCAAATGTTGCAGGGTGTGTAGAGCTTTCTGGTTGGGAAGAGTGTTCTAAGCTTTTGAGAAGCGGTCTTTCTAATTCCAACGACATGATTGTGCCAAGACATATTGGTGTCATTTTAACCCCTAACAAACTTATCGAAGCAGAATACAGAATTGTCTTTCCTGACCTCATTATATCTGGTTCGGAGATATTTACTTTTTTCTAGAAAACCGATCTCTGGGTTTTCATGGCATTGAATTGAACTTGGTTACTTTCGCTCCAATTTGAAATCAACTCTAAATACCCATTAAGGTATGCAACCTCCTGCTGCCTGTGAAAATGTACAACCACAGTCGATGTCCTGGAATCCAAATGGAATTACAAGACAAGTGTGCTGTTGTCAGGAAAGCAATATATTGGATTCATGTTTTTTTCGAAAAAGTCGTTGATATACAATAAAAAGAAGATTTGAGACAATATGGATCTTTGGGGAACACCAGTGTAGATGTTGAGGGTATTTGAGAGATATCCATCAAAAGCCACTTGCAGGGACCGTTCTTACGGGAAGCTGGAGAGCCATGCACAAAAATGATACGACCAGCTATGTCATCAAAGTATGGCCAGCAAACCCCCATGCACACGGTCGAAGGCCTTAGAAATATCAAGCGCAACAGCTCTTGACTCCACATGTTTCTAGTACGTTTTCTTTGATTTAAAGACATGAAATGACTTTTTTTTCAAATGCAGATATATATCACGATATTAAAAAGGGTAGTTTTACTAACACTCCCTAAGCATTCAGATTCAAAATCATTATCTTACAGTTTCCAGTCGCATTGAAAGTAAAAACATGTGAGCTTTTCTTTATTGTCTTATATTGGTAGTTTGAGTACTTATTGTTTCTATAATGAAATAAATTGATGCTTTGAGTAATGAAATAAAAAATCTAATACATTAGCTTAATAGAATTCACGACGTGTTTCATATTCGAAAAAAAAATATTACTGTTATTATTGATAAATACAATAAATCTATGTGTATATGTTGAGAAATCCTATCTACATCGACCCTGGCATATTTTGTTAACGAACTCATATCATTTGGTGCTGATATTCAACCAATAAATCCAATAATTATTATCTAATCTGGTTCACTACATTGTTTTGGAATAATATATTTATCACACTTATTCAAATCCAATGAAAATACTGATGATTCACGTTGAGATTTCCCAGAAAGTGCTGGTTCAGTTGTTTGTTTATCGTGATGTAAAATTTCCGTTTTTGTTATGAACCCTACAACAGCACATAAATTAAAATGATGATCCGGGTGCTTATTCTAATGGATTCATTTCTTACATGGTTGAGTAGAAGAGCAAAAACTTGTTTTTAGAACTCTGCATTCACATTGTTTAATGTATTCATTTAGTTTCATTTATTTTTGCTACACCTATCAATGCAATAAAAACAATTTTATTGAGATATCATTTGGATTTCGACATTAGGTTTAATCACTGCATAAAATAATTCTTCCTGAATAGTAGAAAAATTCAAAGAATTTCAAATTTCCTAAAATAATCGAACATTTTTTTCCAAATGTGTGTTTCTTTTTTCCAGTTGGAATGAGTCAAACTTTTTGATATATTAATTGAATAGAACTGGCCGATACTTGATGAAAATCTATATAAGAAAACTAATTAATACAGTTAATAATATACAGAAACGCGTGTCGCGGTTTTTGTAAGACCTTTTATAGTGAGTGAAAATCATACAATGAAGTGTATTAATTAGTTTTTTTTGTTTGATAGATTATTGATTGATTGACTGATGGCGATTCAGTAAGTTATCCAGAGATAACCTGGTGTCGAAAGATATAGAAATTGATATTTATCTTGAACTTTGGTTGCTGGTGAAAACTTCTGTGTTAAGGAGTTGCATAAATTGGCTGACCTGAAAAAAGTTACTTGGTCTAGTTCACAAGTTGATATTTGTACTCCTAAAACTATGAGCGATCGTTTATTGGATTTAGCATGATGTATGGAAAAATGTATTCTGATTATTTTATAGCACACAGAAAATTCCAGTTATTTTCAACAAATTGAAATGGAAGAAAAAGAATTTAGCGTTCCGTTAATGACTCAAAAGCTATCACAATACTTAAGAAATTAAATTTAAAGAACCTGAAAGAGGAGAAAATCGACAAGAAAAAACCTCAACTCCGGAACTCCAACCTTCATTATCTATAATTTTAATTTAACGCCGAAAATAGGGCTCCGCAATCACGTTACAGCATGAACACATCGCCGCCACATCGCCGATATATATGTACATGTACCTGGACGCAAATCGAGTGTGGGTGTTATTTCAGCACTGCCTAACGTTCTAAACACTTTATTAGCTATTTCTGTCCTGTGTGCTACCGATTTATCAACATACCCTTCAGCGACCGTTGATGACTTCCAACCGCCATGTTTCTTTAGTGTCATCAACTCTCCCCCAGATTCAACTAAAAGTGTAGCAGACGGTCTTCGAAATTATTGACCTGTATATGAATTGTCATTTTCAAGTTGATGAAAATTAGCCACTGCTTTAGGTATCTTATAAAACTGATTGCTACCCACAACCTGATCGATACATTTTCCATTGCGATATGCTTAAAACAGGCGGCGATCCTTTGCTACTGCTGGACGAAGGGCTATGTACATTCGGTTAGCTCTCGAGCTAAAATCTAATACCTTTTTCCTTTGTATAATAAATAACTATTTTTTTATTTTTTCGTGATAGCTACTGATATAACTTTTGAAATGTTAGAGATACTATGATGAATCTTCAGATTATTTTCATAAAAGATATGTTGCAGCAATTTGTTTATGAGATCTGTTTTGCCATTTTTGTATTCTTTAGGAGTTATGACTTGTTAAATAATGCAAATACGGTAATTGACTTCTAACATAACTTTCTTGGGTGATGAAATAGGCAATTGGCAAGGGCATAATTGAAAAATAAAAAAAGACTTATTTTTATGAACACAATATCTACAGCTGAACAACAATATCTACAAATTTGGTTTTCAACTTTCAAAAATTACCTCATGTTTTATAAAAACGCCCTGAAAGTATATTATTGTAATGGTTTGAAAGTTATCGGTTTCTTATTAACGAATTAAACGACCGCTATCGTGTAATATCAAAATGTGTTAGGAAAAATTATAAAAAATATTATTTATTCTAGGCTATAGTTGTTTTTGGAAGTTCAATCACTTTCGAAGAAAAACGAAATGATAGAAGTTTATTCATAAATTTAAAAAAATATTTCAAAGAAGAAATAATTCTCCAACTAATTTTTCAAACAATGGAAAAATAAAAAATGATTATAAACAATGACATTTTCTTTCAAGTAGTTCAGTATACTACATCTTTCAGTTTATGAATTATATTTTATACAAAAGAAGTATAAGAAGTACTAGCGACAATTACTGTCATCTTTAGTTGTCAACTTCTGAAGTGAAGTTATTATAGTATCTTACAGAGAACAACCAAACCAAAAGAGACGGCGCGTGAACCTGACATATTTTGGTAGATGTGGTCAATTCAAGCCAAGTTGTTCACATTTTTTGAGGTTTGTGTATGTTTTCGATATAAAGCTATTATTTATATGCGAAATTCTCTGTAAATTTCCGAAACTGTACATTTTTTCATATAATCGAATAATAATTTATTTGGCTTTGTATAATATAAATGTGTCCTGCCTTGGTCGCGCCATATTGTTCTTCTGGATAGCACCCGAAAGCAATCAACTGAATCCCATAAACGTTATATTTAATTCTAGTATCTAGAATTTTAATGAAGAACAATATTTGATGAAATAGATGGCGGTGAAGAACAACTTCAATCTGGACATGATTTATAACATTCTCGACGCAAAACTATTCAAACCAGCCGTTAAACAAGTATACACCCTCGTGGTATAGATTTTCACTAAGAAATGGGCCAGTTATTCTAATTTTTCGAATCAGTACAGAACCGCAAGACATTTGACTCCAGACCATTTGATGTTGATTAGTTGTCTGAGGCCATGAGTGCTTCTTTCGAAAACAAGTCTTTGTTGCATCAACTGTTGACTATTTGACTGAAATTTGGTGGAAACGTTTTAAAGGGGTTTGGAAAACTTCAATCTTGGCTTCATCGGACCACTTTAAACTTTGTCAAAAAAGCTGGAATGCAAAAAAAAAATCAGACATCCGTCAAAATCTGTCAGGATTGGTATATTCCAAGGTATTGATACCTCTTTTGAAATACGTTACCAAATAATTGTTGGACTATAACAGGAATGTCCTACGTTGTTCAACAGGCCTAAATACAGGTCACTGTTATCTGAATCGTCTGATGCGGACACTTGGACTATCAGATAACAGTGCGTGCCATCTCTATTTGGAAGATGATAAAATACCAGAGGTCATACTCTTTGCCTCGTCGCAACGCTTATCGGCACCATGAAGAGGCTGTATTTCTTTATCCGAGTTTGAGTAGTTGTGAACCACAATAAATCCTTGCGGGGACAGTGGAGGGTCGAATAGGCTCACTCACTATTATATTTTAACTTATATGACTTTTTGGCGGCTGTTTATCGTCACATTAAAATTTACCTCGAAATCCTGTCAAACTGGGAAGGTTCAAATTGCAGAAAGATGAGATCCAGAATCTTCATTTATTTAACAGACTTCTTCCTTTTTGTTGAATCCCGAAGATACTGATTTCTGCTTCTTTTTCTAAATGATTGCGTAATGTGAACTTGCCAGATTCCAATTTTTCAAATGTGATGGCGCTTTCGATTGGTGGAAGCAAAAAAATCCAGACTTTCATTGGAATTGAAGTTTAACAATAACGGACTATACATAACGCATAAACTTAAAAAATATTTAAGAGATATTAACAATTTTTTGATATGTTGATATGTCATTATTGAAAAACAAAATACAATTTTCGATTGTTCATAAAGTTTTTGGTTAGTATTTGTAAAAACTACGTTTTTTAAATTTCAATCGGCAATTTCAAACAAATCGAATAGGAATATGCAAGGAATGTTGTAAGTGATGATTTTAATTTCAGGCGGTGATTTTTTGTCATATTTGATTTTAAAAAATTCATGAGTTCCAACTTCATTCGTTTTGTTCCGGGAAACAGGATTTTTGTTTGAAATTGAAGATACACAGAAGAGTCAAGTGGGACTTAGTTCAGATATGATTGAAAAAAATTGTGATTAATCAATGTATTCTCAGATTTTTGTTTTATGGCATACAAAGAATATCTTTGAAGTTTTTTCTAGAAAACAAACAGCGTTGCAATTCAACTGTGAAATCTTGTCACGATATCAAACTCAACGAAATATATCAAATTTCCATGATAACTACCAGAAAGATTGATAACAATAAAAAACCTTTCTATTAATTTATGAAAATCTCAATTTTTTGTTGAAACATCGACACCTTTCCCTTAAAAACAGGACAAATTAAGGAATAGCTTATATAAACTTTTCTTCGAAAA
Source organism: Leptinotarsa defecta (assembly GCA_015342085.1). Lineage (NCBI taxonomy): Eukaryota > Metazoa > Arthropoda > Insecta > Coleoptera > Chrysomelidae > Leptinotarsa > Leptinotarsa defecta. Next base: position 2,887 of record WOGO01003925.1, on the reverse strand, counting down.
GTATGAAAAGAAATCATCTTTCACCATAAATCAGTACCTAACTAAAAATATGAAACATTCTTTGTATTGTCAGAATTGGAGGGTGAAGATAATGCGAAAGCTGTAAACGATAAATATAATATGAATCGAGTTGTATTCAAAACAACAAACAACAATAAACATGAAAGAATGTTCTTATATTTGTTAATGTGTTTTCCTAAATCTGAATTTTACTGCTTCCGTTTGATAGTATCCGTGGAATACTACAATAATATTAATCAGAAATACTTTCTGTACCCCAAGTTTCAGTCAAGTTTTATATATATTCCAGTATATTGTGAACATAAATTATTTTAAAATATTACCTCATTTAGTATATCTCTTCACATTTTCCGTTGATAAGTTCGAATCCGTATAAGCAAACACTCGTATTATTCGATGAAACTGACGTACTGGCAATGGTCACTTGATTATTATCCAAAGGAAAGGCTAATATATATCCGATACAAACTAGTAGGAACACTAGGAAAATCGTCTTCTCCATTTTTAAGTTCGTTCGACACCGAATTCAGACAAGAAGTGATCTACTTCTGTAACAATCAGTATGTCGTGAGTAGAACCAGGTCCGTAATGTTAGATTATGGACTTCTCAGCAGATTAATATCAATGTATAAATTTATGGCTTCAGCACGTCATATAAGTGATATTTTATGATTTTTCACCCATTTCACCCGTTGTTAATAATATTTTTTTTCTAATATAGACTGGAGAATTTGTATCATAAGTTAATTTCATTTCCATTTTAGACCACAATAAGTTTTATATAACGAAAAATGAGAATTTAAACTCTCTCTGTTTTTACCACTTTTATTTGTAACTGATTTTACTGCTGTTTCGTCCTATGAGGACATTTTCAAACTTATACATTATTGTATAAGTTGTACATTTCAATTCTCATCTTTCATGATTTCCTACCACGTAGTAACGGCCAAATCCATCAATTTATTGTTTTTTAATGTGTCTTTTTTCAATGTGTCTTTGTGCGAAAAATGAATTCGGCAGGTAATTTGAAGAACATTGATGAAAAAATCTAGCTGAGTAAATTCCATGCTTTAGAAAACAATCTCAAGGAAGTGGTTCAACGAAAGAGGGCATCACCAGATATACGAAATGCGAAGCCGATAAGAAATCGCCATTAGTTTTTGACGTTTCTGTGTGAACGGTGGGAGAGTTAAATTATTTTTTTGTTGTTTCAATTCACCTGCCCATATTGTGGAAGTATAGAGAATAAAAAAGTCGCAAAAAGTATTGTATGTTGCAAAGCTATACTTATTCTAACAAATTGTTTCCAAACATGGAAACGTCAACAAGGCCTTGCGATTAATAGGGGATGAAAGTAGTTTGAAAGTAATGGAAAAGTACTATTTTATTGTGGGAATTTTACTAAACAGTTTGCAAAACCCTTTTCATACAGCTATGAACACTCCTCTGAAGAAGCTGTTTTCTAATAAACATGTGTTGAGGTTTTGTAAACTGTTCAGTGAACATCACATAATGAAATGTTTAAAGTTTTAGATATAACATAATGTTTATTTCGAAATGAAATCCCAAACATTCATCTCTCCCAACGTACATACACAGTAAGTTCTGGAAAATGTCTGCTGGCGAACAACTACTTCCCCGGCTAATACCACTATGAAAATTGTATTATATCCGACAGGCATTTATGCAAGATACCTCTCAGATGTTAGTTTTGCAAGTGCTTCTTGTTCAACCAGGGACAGGACCAAGCAAAAGTCAATCATTTCGGTAGAGATGAATGTTTCGAGATTCCATTTCGAAATATTAAGTTTCTTATGCGTAAGTATATCTTTCCAATAAATTCTCTAAACTTATTTTGATTCATTTTAGAGTATTGGTGCGTGGGATGTTTCTTCTTTGTTTAGGGCTTTGTTCACGATATGAAGCTGTTACTGGTTAATAAGTTTTCTGTTAGATGAAGGTTTAACAAATGTAGTCGAGCCGCGTTGAAATCAATCGAGTCCCACAATGCTGTTTGGGTCGGATCTATATTGAACTGATGAGAGGTAATACCTTCAAACCGATCTGTAGGTGATCTAATCGATGAAATTAAGTGTGGTCCTGCTACTGGATGAACGAGAAACATCTGCAAGACTAACATCTGTGCAGTATCTTGTATAAATGTATGTCAGATATAATTCAATGCCCACCGTGGTATTAGCCAAGATATTAGTTGTTTTTCGGCAGGTATTTACCAGATTCTAATAAGGTACGTTGGGAGAAATGCATTTTTCAAGTTTGCATTTAGAAATATTCATGCATCTCTCCACGAAACACCTTCAGACTTATTACATAATTACATTATAGATTATCATCAAGTATCGACCAATTACATCACATCAATGAATAGGACGAACCAAATTTTACTCATCGCCTAAACATACTCATATACAGGGCATTTGTTTAATGTCCCCACCCCTTTTATTTTTTGAACGGGTCAACTGAAAAAATTGAAATTTGATATAACGAAATTAATGCATGAATACTTTATTCTGAAGTGAAATTGACAGATGAAACTTTCAAGATGACGACTGGGCGCCATATGGGAAAAAAATTTAATGGAAAGGAGATCTTATGACACATCTTTTTGAAGCCCCTGACAAATGCTTCACAACCCTAGAATTTAATGTCAATATCTTCAACTACTACAAAATGGCGGAACTTTTAATAATTGACTGAATATATTGACATTTACCTACATAATATGAGGTGATGAGCTTGAGGTCACTAGAAATGGTTGCCTTGAACTTCTTGACATATGAACAGCCTATCCGATATTTCACGCCGAACATTTTTGAACACAGTAACGTCAATATCTCTACAAATA
>WOGO01003924.1:0-13768 GCA_015342085.1 Leptinotarsa defecta | reverse complement strand
CTGTTGGAGTCCTGTCAAATATGCACCAAATCAGTTCAAATTTGTTCCTTTTATCCCATAATGGCTGAGCTTCCACAGCAGTGTCTTATGATCAACGCAATCGAAAGCTTTTGAGAAATCACAAAACACTGCTGCAACATCCTTGCCATCATTTATGCTAGAGTATGCATTTTCTTGAAAGGAGAAAATGGCATCTGTGGTATTTTTCGAACTATGAAAGCCGAATTGTTTATCGATAAGATGGACATTAGTCTTTTTTTCAATAATCTTTTAATAATTTTTGAAAGTGTCGATAATAAAGAAATGGGCCTGAAATTTGAGGGGTCTTCCATAAGTTCATAATTTTGGTGATGATTATAATTATTCAAATTTAAGAGACTGAACCATTCTGCCATTCAAAATGATTAATTCAATTGTTATTTGATATTTTTGTATTTATCATTAAGCACTTACTGTTTGTTATCTCCTAATCTGTTTTACAGTTGTTCTCAGAGTAAATTTTGAACTAAGATTGAGTTTTTATGATCAAAAATATACGATAATAGAATCATTAGTGATATTGAAACTTGCCATAAAATATTATCTTCTGGCTGTTAATTTCTCAAAAATTAGGGGGATTCTAAAATTTGTTATAGATTGTGTACTTTCTAATGCAGTGATATTTTTCAAACAACTACTGTCATCTCTAGGCCAGGCCTCGCATATAATAATTTAGATACACCAAAATAAAATATAATAAATTATTTTGGTTTCTGGACTTGCGAAAACCAGAACTGCAAACTCAATGTGCGTTTCACCAACCAAGTTGGCATCATCAGAAGATAAATTAGACTAATACTTAATTTTAATTCTGGCATAAAATTAGCAAGAGATTTTCTATGAAAGTTCATGCTGATCTTCAACAGGTATATTAATATAATATAATATATTAATATAATATATTAATAATAAACAATGGTCTGTTTGAAACAGGACCTTTGTCACTATTCATAGTTGTCATACCACACTTTGTTATTTCCAGGCTTTAAAAAGCATCCAAAAGTCTAGTGTCATGTTCTGATTTCAACAATTTCAATCTAAGACAAATCTCTGTACCATGTTGAGCCTTGCTAGACTTTTCTGGTCTCAGAAATCGGATATATGCACTATGTCCTTCGAAACAAGTTTTATTACCTCTTTTAGTTTGACCAATATAGTGTTTGACACAGTTCTCACAGCTTATTTCATATAACTCTAATTCTTGCGCGAACTAATCCATTATTGTATTGAACAACAATGAACCTAGAATCATTTTTTTTTCTAGTCAAAAATTTACGATCTACTATATTAGAAAGATACCTATTACTTTCAGCTATTTCCCTGATTGAGAAGGAAATATAGTTCACCTTTGAAATTTGGCACCATGAATGGAAATAGGGAGTACATTCGCTATTTTTTATAAACAAAACAACTTCATCAGTGTCATAAAATGTAATATACGAAGTAATTTCATTTGACATAATATGACAACACATATGACTCAATTAATCAATATCAGTGATAATGAGCCAACTCGAAACTGTATCCCACTTTATACTACTTTTTTGGAGTATTTCCTCCAATTAATTACATTTCTTATTTCAAATAGTTCGGATAGAAATAGTTTTTATTTGGTACTCACTTTTTGGGCCTTGATACCCTTTTTATGATGCTGCTGGGCATTCGAAATGACGTCTGTTAGTTCATTTATTATATGATCAACGCCACTAACATGACCGAACAAGCTTTCCTTTAGTATGATTGCCTGAAACAAAAAAAAGCAGATGAAAACACTATATTTGTTTCTTCGAGAACATAGAATGGTACAGAATAGAAAACATTTTGTCTGCAATAGAAGTACTGGATGTAAGTAATGATAATGAAGTTAAAAATGATGAAGTTATGTATTAGAAGTTAAGCTGATTTTTGCAAGCATTTTTGTATACAAAATGGGGATAAAAAAATATTTCTAGATCACAGACCACTTGTCATATAACCAGTAATAAAAATTAATAACTTGATAATCAAATTAATATTCCTAGTCATAAAACATAACGTAATGTAAAAATAATTCAAATGCTGTATTTAAAAACGGTAATATGATAAATAATTTTGAAGTGCAGTTTTTTTAATCTCAACATTTGACAGGAACAGCATTACTATTATTCCTAGTCTAATAGGAATCAAGGTTCGAATGTTTTCATAAAATTATGTGAAGTGTGTTGTGGAAGCTTTCACTTTTTATAATCAGAAATCTTTTAGGAGGTATAATGAATATTTCAGAAAAATAAGACATTTATTAAATGAAGATTATATTTTTTACTTCATGGCCATTTATATGTGTCCTAAAAACATTTTATTGTGAGATTTTTACTAAACAGTTTTACAAAAACGCAATACGTGTCTTGCCATAAAATGGCTTCTTCGGGCATGTTTTTAAATGTACGAGGAAGCCAAAAACAACACTGTATTCATGCCTTAGCCCCCTGCTGACTTTTATCCGTTCCCAAGATTGAAGAGATCCGTGGAAGGATGACGTTTTGGGACATTAGAGGAGATAAAAACCGAATCGCTGAGAGAGGGTAAGGACATGCCAAAAAGTACATATCAGAACTGCTTCAAAGACTGGAAAAAAATAGACCTGGTATGTATTACTATTTATATTATCTGGGAGAAAACCTGCCAATTTCAAAATTTGCTACACGACACATTTTGATAAGAAAACTGTTAAGACACTTATCAATAAGACAATTATAACAATTAAATAACAGAAAAAACCTCTTAGTATATAGTGAAAGAAAATATATGAAGTGAGGCTTATTTGAAAATATACTATATGTTAAAAAATATTTTCATTCTAGTTGCTATTTCTACTTATCCATGGTATCTTTTTAATCAATCTTTGGGTTTTCATACTGAGAAATTTTCAAAGAGACAATACACCATATCAGTAAATGTCTATGTATTATTATTGTTTTACTCGGGCTCAAAAAACTGCCATTCAAAAAACCTTGAGAGAGTTGAATTATTGAAATATAGATTTTTTTTTTTTAGATATTCAGAATAGTCCTGATTGAACTCTCGTCAAACTGCCAAAAGATGTGGATATTGAATTAAAAAAAAAATTCAATGCACGTTTATTCTTTCAGACATAGTTTTCCCTGTTTGACCAATATGAAGTTAGGGACAAAAAAACACAAATCAACTTATACACTCCTGATACAGATCGAAAAACTATTTGTATGCTCTTTCATTCTTCTGGAGGTTCTCTCTTGTGGAACAATATGGAGTTTGGAACAAACACAACAAATCAATATACTCCTGATTCAGGTCAGAAGTATACTGATTCAAGGGCATCTGTAAATCAGCTATATTTGACGAACAAGCAAGGCTTTTTCACCATTGATTGAGCTGAATCTTTGTTTGAGCTTTTCTGTTTGCTGATTTGCTCAGGGTGAGCTTGGTTTCTTAAATGATTCAGATTCTGCTACTGTTGCTCAAGAATTTGGTTGAAAGTCGATTCGATTCTAAGATATTCTGTCTCTAGATCTGTTTACAGGGAGGATAGTTGGGGTCGTTGAGAAAATTTTCATTTTGTCTGTAGGCTCAGAATCGGAATCTTGGTAACTTCAAGAATGAGTGAATGATTTATCAATTTTTAACATATCACTATGAGTTACACTGAAGAATATTATAACATGGCATAATGTAATACGTAATCAACCTAAAAAAACTAATACAAAAGTGGCTCAAAATATATTAGTATCACGAATATAACGGGACAACTGGTTTTCAATGTCCTTCAGATTATGTGATTTGCTCATATCCTTATATAATAAAATCTTCATAGAGTTAGACCAATTTCATTTGACAAGTGAAAACTGTCATTTTGTCTGGTCATGTAATTATTGTAGAATGCCCCTTTATGCAATGTATACTTCATAGTAAATAAAGGGTCCTCTCTCCCTCGATCTATTATAATGAGGGCAATTGGGGTCGTTAGGTCCTTCATTTCCTCTATAGACTCAGTCAGAATCTTGGTTACTTCATGGTCCATAAGAAGTCCTACGAGTAATTAGACTCAACAGGCGGTAATAATCAAGGTAATTACTTATATAAGATTCACATAAGTACTTTGAAAAAAATGTTTGGTAATGGTATTTCACCCATACATTTATGAGAAAATGTAGCATTTTATTAGATTACAAACAATAGTATGAACTTTAAATTGATATATCTAACTGATAAAAAAGTAGCTGTTGACTATACAACATAGCTTTTTTATCAAGTAACCTGATTACATAATCATTTAATCTTTCAGATAAAAAGTAAAAATGAATGATAATGACAGGAAGGAAACTGTTAATTTTTCCAAAAAACATTAAATTAATATATTAGGAATAAATGTTAATAATATAAAAAAACAAATTAGAAAATGTTTATAATAAATTTACCTTAATATGATGTATGAAATATATGTATTGATGATGTAGTTTTCAGCAGAGGATATTTTTTAAATTTTGTTTGAATCATAGTTTGCTGAATTTATTTGGCAAATCATTATGTAGTGTGAAACCACTCCAATAAACTGATTGTTTATCTAAAATTTGAAACTCAAATTTACGTGTTTCAATTTTTTTTGCCAGATGAGTTAAGGTGCAAACGTGAAGTTTCCACAACATTGATATGTCTGATACGGTTTTCTTTTTGCCTTAGAAGCTGCACCTCAAATTGATATCAAACAATCCAATTATGAATGAACCAGAGAGAAATACTTAAATACATTTTATTCATTTCAGTAATAGGATATTTCTAATTTTGAGTATTGGAGATATTCAGTTGAGGAAATTTAAGATAAACATAAATGATTTTTCGTAATTCAATGATAATTGCCTCAAAAATAAAGTATACTACTTTTCATTTCTTTAAATTATTTCTGGAATTTATGAATGATGTATCATTAGCAAACAAATCAATCTTTTCTACTAAATTCAAGTCAGTCATTGAATTCATATATAAGAAAAAGTTTTGGTCCAAGGATAGATCCTTATGGAACTTCACATTGTCAGTTTTCCTCGACCCACTTATTTTCCCCAAACATACAAACTGCTCTCCATTACATAAATAATATTGAGAATCTTTGATACCCACATAATATAAAGTATTTGAAATAATTTTATGATCTTCCATATCGAATACTTTTGTGAAATCCAATGAGAGCAATGTACATATGTTATTTGTGAAAACAGAATTGGAATTTTGTAAGAGCATCTAAAACAGCAGATTCTGTTTGTGAAACCCATATGAACCTTTATAAAATAATTCCGACTCATCAACATATTCAAACAATTCTAAATGGCCCATTAAAGGAGCTAATTCTTTTTATTAATTTTAATACTTATGTAGTCAAACCCAAGATCTTCTTTCTATTCTATTTCTATTGATCGATAATTTTAGCTATCTCTTCAAAATGTGTGGGTTTCAGTTAGTGGGGAATCCTTTGAAAAATTCTAGGATCTACATTTATGAAATAATCACTGAATTTCTCATATAAATATGTCACAACAATTTTCAATTTCATCTCTATTTATTGAAATGTACCTAATTTACATTATCATCATTTTGTTATACAAAACTCCACTAATGAAATTCCAAGCAAACTTTTATGGGTCAACTTACAAATCTGAAAGATTTTGTAATAAAGGATGATCATAAACCTTAAAAAAATTGATTTGTTTCCTTAAGAATTAACTTAGGCTTGTCTGAAACTGTATAATTTTTTCCTAACCCAAGCAGTTTAGGTGGGGCAACAATAACATTACTGTGCATATACAAATACTTTGAAAAACATTTTTACCTCAGAGAGGGGTAGTTCTAATTTCACTTCCTCTTTGCTATCACTAACTGTCTTTTGGAGAACACTGTCTAGGAGTAAAACACCATTATAGTCTGATCTCACACCCAGGGCTTGCCCATCAGTAAATAACACTCTGTCCAATGAAGGGATGTACTTACACTTGACCTGGGTCAGATTTTGGGCTGAAAATATCAAAAAGGGTTGGTCGTTTATTATCTCAAATTGATATAATCATCTTTATTATACCTGAGAGATGACTCGATTGGAGAATCACACCAGAATTTACATCAAGCACTTTCACCACTCCACTGTGTGTACTTATAAGAATAACATTAAGGTAAGGATGGTAAATTATTTCTTTCACATCTGTATCCACATTTAAATATCCATCTTCGTTTAAAATCCACTGTTCCTCAGCCATTTTGCTAAATACATCTTGCGCCATGAAAGAAAGGCAACATGTCAACTGTCAAAATTAAAAAGTATGACCAGATTGACACGGTTATGTTGGCTACTCTGTACTAGTGAATTAATTTTTCACTGAGAGTTGACAGTTATTCAAGTTTATTGAATCATTTTAAAGCACGAAAGCAGCGGTTCTATTATTTATAAAAACATTGATGTAGAAATAGTAGCTAATTTCTATTTTTTACTGGTTTCCTCACTCATAGACATTTTTGGTAAGAAGATTTCTTGAAAATTATAAATTTTGTTTAGTTTTCACGTGGCATCTCGCGGTCATTAAAAAAACTACAATGTATCCTATAGATTTCTTTTCCGTTTTATAACTTAAATGAAAACTATGAGAGATGGCAGAATATACTGAAATGAAGAGCATATATTGTTATACAAAAATTGTACTGAAAGTCTTAGATTATTAAAAATGCTGGCAGATTTAACATTTCACGCCCGTATTCTTTTCATTCTTTAATATCTTTGTAGACATTTTTTTTACTTTCACATTTGTACAAATTTAGAATATTCTAGCGACACTTTAAAGTTAATAGATACAACTTAACGACGGATAAAAAATATTCCGATATATGAAATGACGTAACCAGCCGTTCCATTTGAAGATAATAGTTCTCTCATAGTATTTAGTATTATTACAGCTTACTTATAAGCTGTGGTATTATCTTTATACTGGTAACAGGTACTTATTTTTTAGTATTTCTATACTATATATAGTATATAGTATACATATACATATAAACATATAAAGAACGAAAGAAATGTATTCGCTCATAAAACAACTACTTGGTATCGAAAATGTTAATTTATACCTAATATAAGTATTTATCCAAAGTGGATACAATCAAAAAAGTAAATACACAATTTGAACTGTGTATTTTTGTACACCGAATAAGTAATCCAGTGACGTCGTAAAAGACATTCGGAAGGGTTGCACCATTCACAAATAGTTAATCAACAATCTGCAAGTAACTTAACCCAGAGTTTCATATGAAGATTACTGCGGAAAAATCAAAACCTTTCACAATTACAGAGTTAGAAGAAAGTATAAAAAAAAATAACTGCTCCGGGAAAAGACGGTTTACCCTATAGTGTGTTTATTAATTTACAAAAACAGCTAAAGGACAAAGCTTGAAAATAAATAAAACATATGTCATGTCTACTATAAAACTGAAATAAATAAATAAATAGACATATCTAGCAGAAAATGAATTAATTGGTACGTCACTTAGTGGGACAGTCAGGAGAATAAAATAATCAAATAGGAGGTATACACGGAAACAACATGGTAGAGTCATTGTCTATAGACAATGGTAGAGTACGTGAAATATAAAACATTGTTATGCACAGTTAATGAAATGAATGGAAGCATTCCTGAAACGAGTAGTAGATTCTCTCAGAAAAAAAATTTACAGTTTTTCTGAACTGACTTTCACTCAAGTTTACCAGGCAGTTCGACTCCACAATCAATAATGCCATGATCGTGAGTTTTTTGTTACTTGTAAAAATTTCCCTGCATGACTCACGGGGTCTGATTTTATATATGAACCTAATGGCCCGTTTTTGTAAAATGAACATTTCCTTGAGAAGTGTTGAGCCACACATTTCCCAGAAAGGTATTCCATAACGTAGGTGAGAATCTAAAAGAGCATAATATGCCATTTTGGCAGAAGCTGGTCCTAGTTTATTAGAAAGTACTCTCACTGCATAGCAACCAGAGATCTTGCTTCTAAGTTGTTTAACATGATCATCCAATTTGAGATTTTTGTCTATGAGCACACCTAGGAATTTAGTACAATCTTAATTTCCTATTATATATTTGCCAAACACAGGTTCATTAATCGAGCAGCTGAAGGATAATAATATTTTTAACGCTTCAAATCTTACAAAAATATATTACATATACACAACCTCACAAAAATAAATCAAAAAATGTATCCATTAATTAACAAGTAAAGCGCCGTATGGGCTGCCATGTATCCGGTAATGATGAAACCAATCGTCCACAAAATCGCCCTTACTGGCTGACGAACCACGTACATGGCGTAGAAAAACGTGTGAAGCACCCTGGAGACTAGAAAGATTGCTAGCAGGAGATTGACTACCCAAAGAGGCGGTCTGACAGATAAGTAAGCCAAGCTCATGAACAGGAACATGATGATATTTTCCAGATCGTTCATTAGGGCCCTGAAAAAAAAAATTGTCACAATGATTTCCATTTCATATTCGACTGGTCAAGCAAAATAGGAACCAAGACTTATATGAAAAGTTCACGAACCCATTTAATATAACTATAGGTAGGACGGAAACCGGTCGGTTTGACGTGGGTGCTTTGCTTCACTCAAACGACCGCTGTGTGAATCGGTGGTTCAAGCCGCAGGCCGGACGATCGATTTTCACTTGCTATCGTCCAACCCGTGTTAGGAATTACACGTTAAAAGGTAAGATCTCGTTAGTAAGGAAACATCAAATCTAGAAAACTTGACAATTTTCGCAACCTTCACCTTCCCTGACAAAGTACGCATTAGGATGAAAGATAATGGAAATTAGAAATTAGCGCTCGTCAAGAAGTACAATTTCGCATCGTGTACTGCCGATGTATACACTAAAAGGTTATTAATACAACTGAGCGCTTTCACCAACGCGCATCTAGTGGGCGGGACCATATCGAAATTTAGAAAGCTCTTCCAATATTTCACAAACTATAGTTTATTGTTTAAAAATTCTACTCCTTTTTTAATCTTACAGAAAATTGTGGTAAAAAATTATCGTTATTGTGACAAGCAATTTTTATCAAATCTAAAAAATTCCATCTTTTGTTTGTCACTGCGTTTTTTTCTCATACTCAGTCGCCTAGTTCATCATTCTATTTCCTTCTAACAGTCTACTGTACTTGCTCTAGTGCGATTATAAGCCTATTTTTTCAACTTATAAGCAAGTTCTAACCTACCTTCTCACCCTTTCTACCTTTTCATTTGGTGCGGTATCGCCTCTCTGCCACACAGCATCCTCCTCGCTTATGAATGACTGAAATGAATATAGTAATAGTTACATATTTTTTTGTACTTGTATTTACATATTTAAAAGTGAGAAGCTACAATATCAAGATGTACCGAAATGTTTAAGCTACTGGCAACACCGTAAGTTGTACATGAGTATGGAGAATTACAGCGATGCCAATTTGCAAGTAATTTCTGCATTGGCGAATATTTTCACCGACTTGCAATAAAAGTGCAGTAATGTAATTGAAAATTGGAACATTGTTGTTGCATAGTTTGACAGAGTGTGAACGAATGAATTGAATCTTCTATGCTAGTATTAGACATGTCATTTAACGTTTCTTGGATAATATGTTATGACATGCGACATTTAATAAGATGACTGTCGTGACTCAGAAGTGTCAGACGATATACATGCAACTTTTTGGTGATTTGGGGTTTACGTTTGTGTATATTTCAAATGAACTATCACTAGATACCTCTTTCCATTCAATATTTTCAAGGAAGTAGGTCTTTGAGCAGAACGTAAAACGAGGCGAAACAACTTTGCTAGAAAGTTATTCACTGCAATTTTTTACACGATGCTGTGAGTTTTTTTCTGAAATCTGTCGTTTTTACCAGACTTCCTACAGTACAGTAGTAGTAGTACAGTATTATACTGTACTTCTTTTTACTCATTGTTAATATTTTTCAATTGTGATAGGTTTAGATTTTTTTCCTTAGGTATTTCATATTATGTTATTCGATGAAATATAAAATATACATTATCATCAGTTTTATCAGTTCATCGCATTGCACGGTCCCAGAGATCATTTCTTTTTAGTGTTGTGAAACTCTACAATTCATTGCCTGAGCAATTGAAGAGATTCAATATTAGGAAATTCAAATACAAATTATATCTTTACCAACTCTCTTCAGGAGAAACCACAAATTAATATTCTATTTATTTTTCTCTTTTCGCGGTACCATCACTGTTGATTGTTTTTTTAAATTTCTGTATGTTCGCGTGTATTATGGAGTGGTGTTTGTTGGCTGAGCTTGAGTAGCTCTCAGCTAGACTTCGCCAATATATCTTTGTATTGCTTTTTTTGTATCAATAAAACCGATTTATTATTGTTATCAATATTTAACATCGTAGTTTTCTAAGGTTGCCAGATCAAAGTGAGCTGTGCAAGGTTTTTGTGGGGATTTTCATTAATTTGAGAATAAAATACAAGTATTTTGCGCCAAGTTTTATAGTATTTTGAGCGATTTCAATTGACAACACTGGAATTTTAAAAATTATGTTCCCAGTTGGCGTTGAATCAGCGTTGCCAATGATCTGATAATTACCAGGATTGTGGGTAATTTGAAGTTATTCCTGGTAATTTTCCAACAAAATGCATTTTGGATAATTAACGGGTAGTCGAACTCACGATAGGGTAAACTTCCTGGCATTATTTTGTAAAATAACCTTAAGAATTATGACGGGAATTACGATTGCCAACAATTAAATATAAAACTAAGTTACCATTCAACTCTTATAAAATATGTTCATTCGCTATAATGTGTTATTTTACTAATTTTTCAACACTACATAGTTTGAAGGATAAGGATAGAAATACACTAATTATGCACGAGTTCCAAAATAATTTGCTGTTGCATGTAGCAATAAATAAATTTAACTACTTTAGTTTTTATTCACTTCTTTGCGGCTTTTGAAATTGAAACAACTGAGCCTTTAGAAGTAAAAGCGTGGGTATCGAACATTTTTCATCAATCGATGAGGAGATCGACTTTCAAAGCAAGAAATTACTTACTTTTAACATACATTTTTACCTGAAAACCTACTTTTTGAAAATGGCAAAAATCGGGTAGGTTTTCAGACATACACTTGTGGGTAATTTGAAGGTTTATTATCGGCAACACTGTGTTGATATCTGTCTTCTGTCTTTTACACCTACCTTTGTTGTCATTCTGTGGTATACAATCAGTAAAATAGTACCCATCATTTTCAGTACTAAAAGTGACACGCACAGCAAATAACTGCAAAAGGCTGGATTGGCAAGAGAGTAAACGTTCACGAAAATCTGAAAGTCGCCAACATTTGCAGACATGATGACAGTGGTGTATTTGACGCACTTTCACTTGAACTTATAATAAAATGTTAGGAATCAGCTTAAATGAATAACCTCGTCGGATATACTGACTCGTTCGCGCGTAACTTTGAAACTGCAACATCAAGCTAAGCAATTATCGTGGAGTATAGGTTGAAGGCCGACAAACATATGCCTGAGCCAGATGACTTCATTAGTATCCCAAATAAATAATTCAAAAACTAGCTGAAACGAGGCCGTTTAACCAAATATCTACGAACAGTTAATGAAACTATTTAATTGACCCAATCAAATAAAAACAGCTCTCCGGCGAGGACATCATGATCTAATCGAAATTCCAGTGATATTCACGAGTGTAGGAGATATATTTTGGGAATCGATTCAATGACGAATCCTGACGTTGATTTTCAAAAAAGTTGAAAGGTGTGTGTGAAAAGAGAGATACATATTCAGGGCAAATCAATAAATAAGTAGATTGAATATAGGCCGGCTACACATATAAAAAGCAAAGAAATGTATTTCAGTTTATTTTAGTGTTATTCTACGGTCTTCCGGAGCCCCAACTTTTATTTGACGAGGTAAAACTATGGTTGCTTTGGACAAAATGTTTTCCTCACCCGTATGTATATACCTAGTATATATGTAGACACAGATGTATGTATACGTGGGGTGTTCGAAAAATAAGGTGAATGTTCAAATTTCGCGGGCTACATACATTCGATTAGCGTTTTTTATGTTGGTAAATTCGTTTGGGAACATATGTTCATAGTTTCAGCTTCAGCTGTTGAGCATATTTAGTTTGTTAGTGAGAGGCCATAAAAGTTAGGAATATCATTGTATATTTGAGGACTTGTTTTGACAAACTGTATCAGTTTACTTGCGAATGGTTTCACAAACCGAAACCGGTCGTAACAAATAAATTTCATTAACAAAACTAAGAGATGAGGGGCCGAATACATCGAGAGTTTCTACAGCCACAGAATGAAATATAGTTATTTCGATATTTTTGCTGTTTTGCTTTCTCACTAGTTACTTATGGCAGGAGTATCTGCATTTTTGGATGTTCCAATGAATGAGACGGAACTAGTGCGTCACATTTCCAGTATTACTTCTCACATCCTTGAACTTATCAAGTCATCGAATTGATTCACTGATCGAAGTGAACATCATTTAGTAATTATTGTAAAATGACATTGGACTTTACCTCGGGGCAAAAAACTGGAACTATTGTTTTAATATTTGTTTTGAAACTTGAAACGTTGTCATTGCCTCATTTTAAAAGTTAACTTTTTTGTAGACTACGTATCTGTTAAATACAGGGTGTTTCCTAATTACGGTAGGAAACTTCAGAGGGTGATTCGTTAGGTCGTTTAAAAAAAAAGTTCCTATGAACATATGTTCAGAGTTGCTTCGTTTCTGAGATACAGGGTGTTGAAGTAAAAAAAAAACGGTATTTATAAAATATCGTAAATATCCTTACACGGATTTGGTTGAACTTTGCTACAGTTATTTGAAGTAATGAGGCGCTCATTTAGCCCGATCTTGATTGAAATTATTAGATCCAGTGGCGTCTCAGTGTACTGAGACATGTACAACAAAATAAAAACCAGTAGTAAATATGTAAGAAACAATTTCGACCTTAAAGTAAATGAGCAAAATGTCCACCTTCTGATGAAATGCACGACTGCAATCGATTTGTCATTGATTGTCTGACACGTTCAAAAATACCTGGAATATTCCTAATGACATTGCAATTGTCAATTATTCGATTTCTCAAGTCATTCACATCTAGTACAGGAGTTTCATAAATAAGAGCCTTCAGATGACCCCATAAATAGAAATTTAGAGGATTCACATCAGGACTGCGAGCTGGCCAATTTTGAGGTCCTGCAAATCCGATTCAGCGATTAGGGTGGGTGATGTCGAGATGCTGATGAGCAAGAGCTGGAGCCCTGTCGTGCAAAACCACATGTTGCCTCTTACAAGTACCGGCACTTCTAACAAAATGGGTAAATGATCTCGCGTAAAGTCCAGACATAACTGGTTATGTCGGACAAAAATTCTTTGAGATAGGAATCGTTGAAGATATTACCAACATAAATGAGAAACTTGAATCCCGGTAGTTTCAAAATTTAAATTGAATGGGTTTTGTTGGAACACTGTTACTATTTCTTTGATGAGTTTTTGAATGTGGTCCTTCTAGTTCAATGAAATATAAATACATTTCATCATTTTCAATTTTAATGTGTTTGATATGTCTATTTTCGATATGTAATTTGTATGTAATCTAAGTCTATGTATATATGTAAGTCTATATAGGTACCTCA
>WOGO01003923.1:0-13768 GCA_015342085.1 Leptinotarsa defecta | reverse complement strand
ATACCGCTTTCATTTTATGTATATTTTCTATTTGAACTACAATGTATCCCAATATACAAATATTTTTGTTAAACTCTATTATGTGTAACTTGAGCAAGGCCTTCGACTGTGTTCCTCACACAGTACTATTAGACAAACTACAATTTCACAGTATACGCGGTACTGCATGGAAATTATTCGAATCGTACTTGAATGGTAGGAGACAAGCTGTTTTTATAGACAACAGCTATTCTGAAATCGAAAATATTCATTTTGGGGTGCCTCAAGGTTCTATCCTTGGCCCACTTTCATTCATTGTTTATATCAATGACAAAGTAGTCCCCTTCAGATATAATACACTCAAAGCAGTTCTGATTCGCACTTTTTGGAATGTCCCTGAGCTCTCTCGGAGATTCGGCTTTTATCTATTGTCGCAAAACGCCGCAAATCTGGTGGCTGAGGCATGATTACGGAGTTGTTTCGGCACAAAAAATTCGAATAAGCAATGACGAGGGAGCAGGTGTATTATCGCCTAACTTCAAGTCAACAAAAATATTTTTGGGCAGTCAAGCGGCGTTGGAAACTCCTGGCTCTTGCCGAGCTACGTCTAAATTGGTAGCAAATTGCCAAAAAACGACTCTTCTCGATAGGAAAGACTTAATAGATTGTCTCTGGTCTGGATTGAGGGCCTGGAAAGCAATGAGGCTGGCGACTCCCTTGCAAAGGAGGGTGCTGCAAGCAGCTTGATCGGACCAGAACCTGTCACTGGCATAGCTTTAGGTTTTGCCAAACGAAGATTGAACGCCTGGATGGCAAGAAGATTTATGGACTTCTGGCTGAATCTTCCCGGACTGGCCACTCCAAGTCGTTTATTCAACCTTCGAAGCTTGATACCAAACAGTTGTTGGGCTACAGAAGGGATGAACTATGATGTCTAACAGGCTTTCTTACAGGTCACTGTCATTTGAATCATCATACACTCACCATACAAACTAATTGGATTCGTTAAGAAGCTGGGTTTATTTGGTCGAGTGTGAATAGGTATGAGCCACAATAAACCCTTGCGGGTTGTGGTCGAATAGACCCACCCATTTGGACCTAACCTAACCTTATTGACCGTATGACCATGTGGCAAGAACTCCTGAGGCCCTACGCCCCGATAATCGAAGAAAACAATATGAGCAAAATCTTGACATTTGATCGGACTTAGCGTGCCTTCTTTGGTCTTGGCTCTACTGGGCTCTTCAATTACGATGATTGGACTTTGGTTTACATATCATAACCATAAACCCATGATGCGTCACCAATTATGACCCTTTTTGGCATTCAACGGTTTTTTTGGTGCCCCTAACAATATGTCAAGTATTTTGAGCACGTAATTCCTTTCTTTACATGAAATTTGATGCAAATTCTTTGATCCAATTTTTTCGATAGCAGAAAATCGCCGAACACTTCTTTTATGCCTCTCACCAACCAATTAAACAGCTGAAACAGTGAACATATGTTCGAGACGAGTGTACCAACATGAAAAATATAAATATACATATACAATACTGTATAATTTTCGGTGTTAACAAAAAATGTAAATAACTTTGCATCAAGAACTTTAAAAATCATTTTACTCTTCAAAAAAATTGACCGTGATTAACACCATAGTTGTGTACTTTGTAATACTACAGGCTTTTAAAATGAACCGTCGTGTACAGGATGCTGTCTATTTATCGTTTTAGCAATTTTTTTCCTAGTCACCATTTAAAAAAATGGGTAGAAAAATAAAACTCCGCTTGTATGGCCATTACTTCAAATCTATATGTATTTTTCAATGCTGAATAACTTTTTCAAATAACATTTCCCAAGATTTTTCAAAATAAGAGTACTTTACTCTTGTCTCAAAATAAAATATTTGAAGGCCCCTCGTATATTACGTGTGATTTACTGTATTTTGTTGATGCATGTTTAGTTTTAGGTGGTGCACAAACTTTTATCAAGAATAAGATTTTGTCGAAAAACCCTTAATAAATTTTCCATATGGTGCATACTTTGGGGATGACACTGTATAATCTCGCCACCGATTTGTTCAAGTGACCATGCTCTTCTCAACAATTATCTCCTTCAGAAAAAATAGGTGACTCATTCCTGTGCAATTTAAGTCTCCTGTGAGATTTATTTATTCAAGATTGACTCTTCCCAAAGAAGTATCATATAGTTTCTCAATTTTAGTTTTACTGAAAATGGAGTCACTAAAATTTTCTTGGGAACTCTTGATTTTCTATAAAACTTAAAAAAAAAGGTTGAACAGAAACAATTTTTTAAATTAACATTATGTTTTAATTTTGATGCTCCTAGAAACGGAAGCTTTGATACCAGATATTTCCCCACTGTATCTATGCAATTCTTTCCTTGGCTCCCGGACCTGAAATAACAAAATTTAGTAAATTCAAAAAGTTCACCTAAAATAGTACTCACAGCTCCTTTTCTTTGAATAACAGCTTTCCTGTACTTGAGTTTGTGTTTGACCCTAGGGTTCCTTTGCTCCTTCTTCCTGTGTGGGGTGAGACCTTTATTTTTAGACATCTTGTAGGTAATAGCTCTCTTTCCAACTTCTGAAAAAAATTCAACAATCAAAATGTGTTAATAATTCAATTTCAAAGTGATGGTGAATATTTGTAATAATAGACTAACTTAGAACAGCAGAGACCAGTAGATAATTTTGAATATATTCAAAGCCATAAGTAATTATCAACAAAGATGTTTTTTAATATCATGTTCTCCCAGATTTCCTTGACAATTCCATTCACACTATTTGTAATATCGAAACAAACTCAAATATAAGGGTGGTTCTAGAAGTACCCGGCCTGTCCTAAAGATGGCGGTAGTTGTACGAAAAATATCACTCTATTAGAAAGTACACAATCTATAAAGCATATGTTTCAAGTGTGAAGATGCTGCGTTGTTTAGTATTTGTTTGGCAGCCATCAATAGCGAACGTATTCAGTGAATCTGTGAAAATGGAGAAAATTGGTAATCGTTTTATTAGAAAGGCCTCTGTCCAACCAATTAAAAGCTGAACTGGATTATACTCTCTTGCTCCTTCGTTTACAACAGTAAAATATTGGGTAGCAGAGTTCAAACGAGGCAATACAACGTGCCAAGACGAGCATCGCAGTTGACGAACAAATCAGGTGACGAATCCAGAAACGGTGAATAAAATCCATAAAGAGGTACTGAATGATAGTCGACTGAAAAGGTGCGAGCTAGCAGACTTAGTAGGAGTTTCAAGAAGTATGGTACATCATATTTTATCTGAAAATTTGGACATGAAAAATATTCATGAGATACATACCATTTGTTTCTTCTGCCTCTTCAGGATTCTCTTCATCAACCTTCTCTGCATCATCTTCAGACGAATCTGCAATGTTGCCAGGTTCCATATCCTTCAACGCTGCTTCTTTATCCTCAGAGATGTTTTCGTCTACTTTCATCTTCTTTGATGGAGGTTCATCAATACTTACTTGTTTCTTATTTTTCTTCGCTTTTTCTGTCTTATTTTTCAAAGAAGAGAGGAGTTTCAAAGTTTTCTTCTTCTTCTCGGGATTGTTGTCAGTTAACTCTTCCTAAGATTGATAGTAAATGATAAATTATTTAGTATTCTTCCATAAAGCTGATGAATGCTAAAACTTACTTCCTTCAACAATAGTTCAATCTGAGGCTTGATGATTTCTTCAAAAACTGGTTCAAGCTGCAAGAGGAGCTGTCGATATTGGAAAAGACGTTTGATCACAGGATGGTTTTGGATGTTGCTTGCTTTTGTAGATTTCAAAAGGAGGTACATGTAAATATTTGTACAATAACTGGAAAAATTGAAATGTTGAAAAATGCACAACAGGCAATGAACTTACTTACTTCAAAATCAGTTCATACTGTGTTTGCACAAAGTCAACGGCTTCACAATTTGGAATTTTGCCTTTTTTATATTTCTGCAAAACTGGGCGCAAAAAATCTTTAGCAATTACGATTTTACCTGAAAATAATATTATTTGTAGAAACATCTAGTAAAAATGAAAAAGTAAGTAGGGTAAAAGTGTGGTATATTCACACTTATTCACATTCTGACAACTTTTTTACACTGAAAGTAAAAATTTGGTATGAATCAGCTCATTAGCAGTTAAGAGGTGTACTTAAAGACATTATAGTTTAGATGGTATATAATTCAACATTGATATTTAAAACTCCATGATAAAAATGTAAAGTAACGAACCTTGGAAATCTTCAACTAGACTAAAGAACTCTGGAGACTCTTTCTCAAGAATTTGTAACTTTTGTCTCTTAGACAGCTTCGACAAATCCGTTTTGACAACTTCTTCACCGGTTTTTGCATCTTCTTCTGATTTCTGAAAAAAATCAACTTTTATAATAATCAAATCATGTACTTGTAATTTTATAGTCACTATTTACCTTAGCAAATAATTCCACACCAAAATCGTCATCGTCTAACTGTTGAGCAAGTTGCTTTTGGATATTTCTAGCTTCCTCCTCTTCCAGTTCTGCCAAATGAGCATCTTTTCCTTGAAAACCTCCATAATCGGCATCGACATAATCCGTCTTATAGAATTTCTTTTTGTCTTTTCCCCAAGCTCGAATATCTGGTAAGTCTTCATCTTCATCTTGACCTTCTACGTCACTTAAAGCTAGATCACTTTTATTGTCATCTGAATCTGTTTCGTCTGATCCAACCCCAAGAACTTCATTCTGAAAAGTTAATTAGTGTTTTATTCAACAAAGTTGTCGGCGAGGTTATCAGTATGACACTCCACATTTAATGTATTAAATAGAAGTCCGACAACTTTGGTCCGATAGCTTATGAGTTGCCAAAGGGTTAATAGGTTACCAATAGAAATATGTAATATTTCATTTCATTGAATCACTGAAACTTTAAACTTCAATCTGCGAATTCTTACCTCGTCATCTGAGTATTCCTGTACTCCACTATTTCTAAAATTACTCAACAGTTGTCTTTCATTCTCGTCATATTCCTCATCCGAATCAGATCCACTAAAATCTTCATCTAAGGACCTAAATATGCAAAAAATGTATTTTACAGGAGAGACACGTTCAAATTTTGTTTACCTTTCACGTGATGTCATGTTATTAAACTTTGGAAAGACACTAGCAAAATGGAATCAAATGGTAACTGATTCACAAACTCCTTTCCCTAAAACTATTTAACTATCACTATAACTTTAATAAAATTCAACTTCCAAAAGTTGTTTCCAGTTAGGTTAGTAGGTTCTTCTTCTTCTTCTTGTCACTACTCTGCCACCACAGAATTCCCATAATGGTAATTCTTCTCTTTATTTGAACGACTGAATTTGCCACAAAAATCGGTCCTTCCTTATTATTTCATGACCTCATTTGAAAGTGTACAAAAATCAACTATCTTAGATCCTAGATCCTTTAAAGAGAGTGTGGCCAATTGAAATTATCAAACTTCTGAATTTCACAATAAGTGACTAGTGAAATGCCAACGCACGTTCACAAAACGAGAGCTGAATTTTTTAATTTAACAGAAAGTCATAAGTAATCTGACATATGCGATTTTACTAACGATGAAAAAACACAGTTGACGAAATTGTCAAATGAAAACATAATGAAAATTGTTTATTGAATGTGAATATGTCAATAAGTCATGAATGCCAATCGAATGAATTTTATTGTTGCACAAACCATATGTAAAAGAGCCCAAGTTCGAGTAGAAATTAAATTTAAACCTTGATGACCTCTTGGGTGAATTTAAGAACTCACCAGAAGAGTATATGATGAAGGCGTTCCCTTGACCTCTAAAGATAATTTCCGGTGAATTGCTTCAACAAATAGAGATGAGGCGCTAACATCTCGAATAGACCAATAGTTGATCCATTGTATCAATCAGTGGATGCATTGGTGAATTTTAGAACTCGTCTTTTGTCGTGTCATATATTTCATTTATTTGTACTTCGTAATTTTATCTTAATGAAACAAATTATCTTATGCCATTTTTTTTTAAACTCACAGTATAATTTGCACTCAATTTGATCTTGATTTCGAATAATTCTCCTCAAACGCTAGTGAGCATTTAGACAAACTCTAACCATAAGTAATTATCAATAATGACATAATCGACTTCAGTGATAATAGAAATGATAATGATAAGAGAAAATATTTCAAAACTGAGACAAATAAGTATTTCCTTTTGACTTACATCTCATCAATGAAAACGCGAGAAAGATCATAGTATTATTTATTCGTAACTCTTCCAAAACACATCCATGGCGTCAGTATCAAGATGGAGAAGTAAAAAACCAAAACCTTTCTTTCCTCAAAAATCAATCTCCCCTAAAAATATAGCCCTTCAATTAGAATTAAAAGATATTATCTGAATATGGCTGGTTTAGATCAGGTGAAAGTCCACTGAATGTACTGTATTCCACTTTAATAACAGGTATTTGCTGTCCAATTCATTTCAAACAGTCAATTGTTACAAATAATTATTCATATTCTTTATTTCTTACGTCAGGAGCGCCAATTAATTTTTATTGTTGTTTTTATTTTATTTTTATCGTTGTTGTATCATTATATATTTTTATCGTTGTTTTAATGAAATGTTTAATAAATAAAAAATAAAATAGTAAAAGTGTTACGGTGTAATAAAATCAAACATTCGAAATTTTTGAAAATGACGTCAATTGAATTTCTAACAACAAGATATTTTGTAGATGATTTCAATTCAAAATATAATTTTCGTTGTAATCCCCGAGTTCTGCAGCGCTACTCTGCCACATAGTCTTCTTGTCATTCTCCAAGGACACAGAATACAGAGGTATTCCATGCCAAGGATTAACAATCTCACTTCTTTGAGGCGTACTCGGTGACCGGTGACGGTTGTGTTTATGAATACAATTTGAATTTAACTTCAGATATGAAGGAGCCAAAAACTTTTGCTTCGCATCTGTTTTATGTCAATCCACAAAACACATATTTATAGACCGACACAAACGAACAAACGTGTTATTCGTCATCAATGGAATATGGAATAGACATTTTTGACACTTTTTTGAAAAACATATGTTTGGATTGTTTGGGGTTCATTAAAACTTTCAGGTTTCAGGCAAAATGAAACCCTCAATAAAAGTAGCAGAAAAACTACGCGAGGTAGGTATCTTTCAAGACTCAACAATCAAACAACTTTCTAATAAACCTTTCAGAGAATTTCTAAAATTAGGGAACAGTGTACTGGAAAATTATTTGGAATATTTCAAGAAAATAGCATTTACATAATTTCTTTGATATCAGACATCGAAAATGGACCCAATTTGGAAGAATCCCTTCCAACTGAACTGCAATTCTGTGGACTTTTTCATTCTTGCCTTGAGCCAGTGCATCAGATGAACCCCAAAGAAAATGTTGATAAGCACAGTGTTTTGATTTCATATGAATTCAAAACTGGCACCATGAAAGTCAGTGTTGAAGAAAACGGAAATTTTGTAGAAGCTAATTACGATACTGTCAGTGAACAAGACATAAGCAACTTATTTGTAACTATTCGAATAAATGGTAAAATCTCAAATAATTTTGTCAAGTAGATAAAATAAGTTTTTTCTTTAGGTAACATTCCATTGAAATCCGAAGCAACCCAAACATCTATACAGGAATCTTTTCAGAAAATATATAAATCATTATCACTTGGAGCAATTGCCTTTAGGTTTTCAAAGTCTGATATATTTCTACTGGATCCTCAATCTGACAATAATATAATTGGAATTGATGGAGATATTGATATTGGTGAAGTTTGTAAAGATTCCAATTCTTTCAATGAAGAATCAAACAGAAAGAGAAAGATTTCAAAATCTACAGTAAGAATACTTGAAATGGATATATTGAGACCAGTCACAAAAAGGCAAAATGGTCTGATTAAAGAGCATGCACCGCTGTGTGTTTTGGATAAAAGTAAGATGATAATGAAATTTTCATGTGATGATAAATATTTGTTTTAATGAATCTCAATAATTTTTGAAAGATTTTCAATTAGTATTGATATTTTTGTTCACTGACTCGTAAATATTTTACCCCTAATGAAATTTTTCCATCATGAAAGATGTGGTAGTCGAATACCAATTGGTCTTAAATCTCAATAGAAATTAATTTTAATTCTTTCAGTTCAACAGGAGGTAGTTGACATGACGATTAGAGTAGACTCTTTAGCGATGATTCCTACACAAACAAAACTGTCTAACCTGTATGATATATTATTGAAAAGCGTTGAAAAGTATTTACAGTTATTTCAAACGAAACTATGCAAAGAAATTCTCAGTTCGAATAAGAAAAGTAGGAGCTTAGCTGTTGAAACTTATCATTTCCTGCCTCCAGAATGTGGGCACTTCCTCACGATTTTGTATCCGAAAAATGAGACGGAGGCATCTTTACGTAAGTTAAAAACTTAACATTAAACTTTGGTTCTAATTGAAATTGATTGTCTCAACTAATTTCTGTTCTTTACAGAGGCGTATCGTCATCTTCTTCATAGGCAGCTGCTGTTAGATTTTGTATCGCCAGCATTCCGCAGAGCAAATAAATACTGTTTCGACACTGACAGTGGCAACAATGGTCCCTTGATAAATCCTCACGAAGGAATTAAGCCTACCGACAATGGTAATTTTTTGTTTAAGAAACATTCTGTTGAAGAAATTATAGATACTTCAAAATTCCTTTCATGAACCTTACCTTAAGCAAATTATGAATAGTTTAGTCAATATTATGCAAGGCATTGATCAAATTTACAAGAAACTTGAATGTTTTTTTGAAAATTCTGTTAATTTAAATTTTTTTTTAAATACATTTAGAGGCTGCAAAAAGGACCCTGTAGATTTTGCTTAGTTACAATTAACATTTTGTTTGTGCAAGAACTGTGTTGTGTTGGTCATGCGAACACATTTTTGTGCATATGTTTTGTGTGTGATTAAATGCTATTATCTGGCTAGAAGGACCAAATGTTTTGATAAAACGGTGGACTTTCATTTTTCAGGAGGAACAGTAGCTCTTGTGAAAGGAAAATACGAGTACTACCACTACTGCCAAAAAGGGATGGATGACGACGGTTGGGGATGTGCCTATAGATCCTTACAGACGCTAGCTTCATGGTTCAAGCTGCAGGGGTATGTCGATAGAGAAGTACCATCTTTTTCTGAAATACAAAAGTGTCTGGTAGACATTAAGGATAAACCTGCTAGTTTCATCGGATCAAGGCTTTGGATAGGTTCAACCGAAGTGAATTTCGTTCTCAACACACTGTTTGGAATCGAAAACAAGATTTTATATGTCAGTTCTGGAGCAGAGATGGCATCAAAAGGACCAGAGCTCTTGAATCATTTCCAGAATCATGGATCACCCATAATGATAGGCGAGTAGAGTTCAAGATTTGGGCTTCATGAGATCCGGAAACCTGGATACAAAATTATACATTTTTGGATCCGAGAACTTTGGTCATGTCTGATATTTTTTTTTAGGTGGTGGTGTGCTGGCACACACAATTTTAGGTGTGGATTATAACCAACAAACTGGAAATTTACGTTTCCTAATACTGGACCCCCATTATACCGGCAGTGAAGATCTTCATGTAATTCAAAATAAAGGTTGGTGTGGATGGAAAACTGTGGACTTCTGGAACAAAACCTCTTATTATAATATGTGTTTACCACAAGTCCCGAGAGAGATTTAAGGAGTTTTATGGTCATTTTAATATATTTTATTCAAAAATTCACTCGTGTTTTTTTTTGGGATATCATATGAGTCTTCCCCGTAAAACCAAATAACAAACAAATCACAACACACAGTAGGTTTATATTACAAATAAATAAAATATAACTGAACTACATCTTTAGCTAACTGGTTACGTGGGAAGAGTAGGAAAAATAAATCCTATACATCAGTCGGTAAGTTATCAGGAGTGGGATCAGTTAGCTTTCGTTAATGGAGATGCGCTGGGCTCGTTAATACTAACATCTGACGACACGTGCCAAATATCGGTGGCTTTCCTACAATAAACAAAAACATCGCATTACAGTATGAAAGTTTCAGATGAACTAGACCAAAATGTGCAAAACAACGACTGTTGAAACTTGTGAGGTAATAAAACATGTTCGAAACTTTATATTGACAAACCTTAAACAGCTTTCGGGAAGATGGAAAGATTGGTAATACAGAATTGCTGCCAGAACCAGAGACCATGTTCGCAGGGGTCCCAAAATGAACGCCATAGTACCGTACGCCAACCAGAACATATATGCCATACTGACTTGCATTGCAAATAATAACGTGAAAGCCAGATGAAGACAGGCTTTCTTTTTCCAAGATAGCTTTCTCCCAGGCTTTGCATTCAAATCATGAAACCTGAAACAGTGAAATTATTTTAAAAAATGTATCAAATGAACTTCTTTCATGCATTAATCGGTCAGACGATACTAAAAAGTCATCAATTGATTTCAAAACTTTTGAAATTGACGACTCACGTTTTTATCGCTCTCTGCAACATAAACAAGAGCTCTCTCCAGTAAATGTAAACGATAACTGTTTCTATTTGTAGAAGAAAAGGATGCCATATAAAGAAAATAATACAAATCATGAAATTATGAAACAACAAAAATTAATTGGTTTTACCACCTATTTTATTGATGACCCATGTGTAATCTTTCATTGCCTCAAGTGTAGAGAAATAATTTTTTTCTGAGGGCATTTAATTTTATTTGAAAGAATTGTTATAGAGTAAATTTACCAGTGCAATGTATCGAATCAAGATGACAAAATAAGTTACTATTATGGGGCCTCTGTCTGGAAAATGATGAAACAGCAGAGCATATACTTTGTGCCTGCCCCGCTGGGGACCGAATCAGGTTCTTAGAGTTTGGCAGATCCGTACTCTTACCATCTGACCTGAAAGACCACTCATCCCACAAACTAATCAGCTTCGTTAAGAAACTGGGTGTATTTGGCCGAGTGTGAATAGGTGTGAGCCACAATAAACCCTTGCGGGTTGCGGTGGAGGGTGGAATAGAAGGCCTCACTTTAGACCTAACCTAACCACGATCCTTTGGCGTGGAACAAATGAAGATAATCTCAGAGACATCATAACTCCGGATCTCTATAGGGTTAAACAGTGTTGCGATTCAAACTCCTTATGTTTCAACAGAAATAAAACAAACAGTTCACTTCAAACCCTATTTTGATGACTCACTTATAGAAAATCACACTATAGGTAATAAAACTCACACAAACTCTTTAGGGGTAGTTATAGGTGATAAATTAAAATTTGCATATAACAAATTTATGCAAAAAAAAGCATGTGGCTGCTATGCAGTTCGAGCAAACGAACTCAATCAATCCTCAGCCAGAACTGTGTATTTTTTCTTGATAGAGTCGCACTTGAGATATGGAATTGCCTTTTGGGGCTTATGAAGTCAGCAATTACTAAATTCAGTATTCGTTCTACAAAACAGGGCTGTCAGATTCATAGGTAGGGCAAAATCACAAGACCACTGCAAACCACGTTTCATCAGTCAGAAAATTCTTACTGTACCTTGTTCATTCCTTAAAGAAACTGTTTGCCTAATTGACAAAAAATACTACAACTCAGCAGCAAATAATGACAGGCGTTACCACACGAGAGGAAGTCGGAATTTACCCTTGCCAATCCCAAAGTCAGCAATCACAAAATTTTCTTTGATATATGAGAGCAAGAAAATACAGAACCACCTTCCAATGTGCTATAGGGCAATAGCAAATTTAAAAAAAATCAGAAAATTAGTAAAAGTAGTACTGCAAAAAGCCTACTATGACTATATATTGTTTCATTTATACATTGTACATTTTTTTACGTATAATGATCATATTTTTAATATTTTTTAAAAACTTCAACATTGTTGACTTCATGAAGTTTCACTAGCTTAGCCAATGAGGATTTCTTGGACAATAAAGCATGATTGATTGATTGACTGACTTGTGTCTGACTCCCAATACAGTTCATGTAATCAATATTGGAAATTATTAAAATACATTATTACTGGCTATTTTCCTACAGTGTTGTATTGTGCTAAGTAAATACAAACTGTTTCTGTTATCTTTTCCTGTCCTATTTTGTTACATATACATATATTCAGTATCTACTTGAAAATATATATTATTTTATAGTTTCTAGTTTTACTAGGTAGCGATAGCTAATATGTGTAATTTTGTTTGTTTTTTTTATTTATTCAATTATTTTAACCAAGCTTTGTCAATAAGATATGAATCTTAGACAATAAAGCATATTTTGACTTTGACTTTGAAAGAGCTCTTCGAGATATGTCTTCTGAATGGCTCATCTTTAAATTTTTATCCAAACACCAACCTCCGCCACATTTGTTACTTGTCAATTGACACTATGACATGTCTAGTAGTGGATTACTTAGACCACGGAAAAATTATCATTTCATTTACAACTTTACTTAAGAGCCTGTATTGAACTGATGGAAATAAATAACAAAGTGTTGAAGGAACATTAAACCTGCTAATGAAAAAAAAAATTGTCGACTACTTGAAAAATCCACAGGACATTTCTCAAATAGCATGAATCTTTTATATTCTTTCATTATGTCATTCGAACAGAGTCGGTTCATTTCTTGATACCTTGAATTTATTTCCGGACTTCATCAAAACCTTCGACAACATTCTCGACTCCCCCGTACAACAGGCGCTCTACTGCAACCCAATATTTCGCTCTGAAATCCCTCAATGCGATTAATTTGTTACAACGAGGTAAGAGGATGAAGAGATAAGAGAGCAATGATTATTATTTCGAAGTGGATCGAGAAAAAAAATATATATTCGAGTAAGTAGCGAAAAAATTAGATGTTTTCCACGGATGCCGACTTTCTTTTTCATCTGGTTGGCTTCCCCGGCGAAATCCCCCCCGTAATAAGACGAATTAACTAAATTAAATAACGGAAATGATTTTGGTACAGAACGAAGACTTGTTAGGCAAGTTCAGAACTAGAACGTGTTTCATAGCCGAATTTAATTTCAGGACAAGAGTTTTTCCTGTTCTTGAATTAACGTTCGCCATCAGGAATTTTTCGGTGAGGGCGATTTTTTTGTATTCGATTGTTGTTTGGATTCGTCGAGTTGAAAAGAGTTGATTGTACCTTTCGAGTGGACAGGATTCAAGTAGGGATTGGAACTAATGGTCCAGTTCGGTGCTATTGAAAAGGATAATACAGGAGCACTTAAGAATACTTTCCTGCGTAACATGAATAAAAATCCTAGGCACAAAGTTTTCTTCTTTAGGATATTAACGGAGTGAATATTTTTGCACAAATCAATTCTCATTGTGTTCTGGGTAAACATTTTTTCATAAATACGGTGTTTGCTCAAAAAATAAGGTGAATTTTCATTTGTCCCCTTCAAATTAAACTACTCCCCCCCCATATATAATATACTTTTTGGTTTGTTCTTGAGCCCTCTCAGCGATTCGGTTCTTGTCGTCCAATCATCGCAAATGTCCGCCCCATCATGGGTCTCTTCGAACTTGGCAACAGGAAAAAGTAGCAGGGAGCCAAGTCTGGTGATTACGTAGACTGGGGCATGATTACGGTGATGAATTGTTTTTCCATAATACCGTATTGCTTCACACAAGCGCATAACTTCAAGATATTACTGTGCGACCATGAAAAGTTACCTCAGAAATCGGACTCAGTCAGTATGTCTGGATGGAAAGGGTTCTAGT
>WOGO01003922.1:0-13770 GCA_015342085.1 Leptinotarsa defecta | reverse complement strand
AAATTGAATTTGAAAAACACTGAACGTCAGTAGGTCGCAGTTGGCCGCATCATCTTAAGTTAAATTTAAAACACAAACACAAGTGCCGAAGTTAAACTTCACTGAAACTTTTCAAAATAAAAGTTTCCCATATGGTGCGCACTTTAATGGTGACACTGTATATGAATATTAGTCAAAAAAAAAACTCAAAATACACGCTTTAATAGCAACACAAACTGAAAAATTGAAAATTATTTCAAACTAATTCAAGGTTAGGTTCAACATCAATGTAACTAATGACTTTCAATAAGCCTGAAATCAGAATAAATCTATTTACAAGAAAATTGATTTTGTAATAAAAAAGCGTGGGCTGCTTCAAATCATATTTTTAATATGGCTTCAATCTAACAAACAACTACTAACAAAGTATTTGTAACAATGGGTAATCAGCACCCCACGCTTTTTTACAATGAAATATGTTTTGCAGATATATTTATTCTGATTTCAGACATATTGAACAAAATCGGAACTCAGATTCGAATTATTTTTTATTTTTCAGTTTGTGTTGTTATTAAATCGTGTTTTCTCAACCTATTATTCATTTTCCACTTTTGGTTTTGCTTTGTATTTCAAGCCCATTTCTTTAATATAAAATATATACGCATGCGCAGACAGTGTAGTTGTCTCACTTTCCTAACACAGTCTCTGTGTGTACAAAGTTTAAAATTAATCGGTCCGTTTGCAGTTAGTCAAAATCGAGTGTGAAGGATCCGGTCACAAACAAACATACAAGTGAAGCTAATAAAATCGTGCTAATTTATAAATTTTGTGAAGATCAAATCGTAAGGTTTACTTTATGGAAAATGATGCCTATGGTTTCGAAGCATTGAATTATATACTTGGTTTCTATCAACCCAAGGCGCAATTTTTTTCAATCTTCATCGAAATTCAAAAACTTTTGTTGTTCCTGCATGAAGATGTGCGAAATAAAGACGACTGTGTTATAATTAGTAAAGTGAAAAATTAAATTTTCGTGTTCTTTTCCAGTAAATCGTTGATGTGTAAAAAAAATGAAGACAATATAGATCCCTGGGAAACACCTGCATGAAATGTAAAAAGATTCCAGAGAGAACTTATGAGGAACAATCTTCAATCGAGAAACTGGATATCTATGACCAAAATTCACATGACACTGAAATATATGAGAAGAGTGGAGAATGAACAGTCATCCTGAGAACATGCTCTACAGGAACGGAGAACCAAGCTGCACTTGGGGCACCGACAAACCCAGAAGCAACATTCAAACTGGTCAGAAAATGTCGTGAAGTACTGAGGAAGTTGGCAAAAAGGAGTAGACATACTATATGCTGGGTGTCAGGACACTCAGGTATCGCAGTCAATGAAAAAGCTAATGAGTGTGCCAGAAACCGGTGAACTTGATATATAGAGTAAAGAGTAAGAGAGTCGTGTAAAGAATTTACTTTTAGTATGTTTCTCACTACGAAAAAGCTACTGTGACAGCGAAACGTGTAATATTTTCGAAAATAAAGTTTGTGAAGATCAAATCTTTATAGGTGTAGTTTTTAAAATCCATATATAGCCCCTGAATCAGCTGTGGGGTACCAAAGTATTTGGTATGGAACCAGATTGGAAAGTGAGTCTCTAAGAAATTTGAAGAATTTCGAAAAAGCATATCAGGAAACATACACGGGAAAAACTTTATAAAGAGACCGTTCAAGAAACGAAATGAAGAACTGCTTTGATGAAGCGGAGATTTGCTCATACCAATCGCATTGTACAATGTATTTCGATAGGACACCTGAACAAAATAAGGTTGTAACGGATAGCTTAACTCCAGGTACTGCCACAAAGGGTCAAAGACAGCTCCTCATATTTTATGCGGATATTGGGCACAAGGTCACAGGAGGCAAACAATTTGTAGACAACCCAAATCATGTCCAGAGAAATATGACATCCAGCTAGGGACCTGTACCAACTGAAACAGGGCATGGAATTGTTGGAATGGGTGTAAAAGACAAAAGGAAAACGTAATAATCCTATGAGGTTGCTGGTGTTTTTGGGACACTTGGGAGAGAACACGTTTCAGACGGACAAAAACCTGTCTAGCAACAACATTGAAGTTTATTTAATGAACTCTCATTGTCCCGAAAGTATTTTTCGTCCGTATAAGTCATACGTATAAGTTCATATGAAGGTACTTGTTTCGAGAGGGCTTTTTTCAGTTTGTACCTCAAAGAACCTTCTATGAATGATTCTAAATAAATTCAAAAATAGTTTATTTTGAATTCAATAAAACTGCAGTTTTATACTTGATAATGGGGTTAAACCCGAAATAAAATTAACCAGTGGTAATTAGACAAAAGTGTTTTTATTTATTTCATTTAACTCTTCACAAAGATATAAAAATATAGGCAGTGGTTTCAGAAACAAACAGAAAGAAGAGTCCGTCCAAAACTACAACTCTGAAAATGTATTGGATGGTGACCCGTCAATTCGTTTGTAGTGTAGTTTCTTCATCAATGAGTCGTTTTTGTCAACTGAAGATAATGCTGAACTTCCTGACAAACTGATATTTTTATTGATTGAACCTACTCCTTTCATTAGATTTCATTTCATTTACTCTTACAGTATTTATTAATTAGACAACTGTTTTCGAAATCCATCGTCAAACATTAAATGACAATAAGGTACTTGTTGGCTGTTATATCGCTAATTACTCACCTATATTTACCCAATATGGAAACGCACTTGTTCAGTTA
This sequence comes from Leptinotarsa defecta, assembly GCA_015342085.1. Classification (NCBI taxonomy): domain Eukaryota; kingdom Metazoa; phylum Arthropoda; class Insecta; order Coleoptera; family Chrysomelidae; genus Leptinotarsa; species Leptinotarsa defecta. The sequence goes on along the minus strand of WOGO01003922.1, from coordinate 11,011 downwards.
TTTCAAGAGTCGTGTTCTCAAGCACTGGAGTCTTGTAGATGATCCAACCTTGGTGAATTCTTCACCTCGCTGCTCGTTCGTCTTTATAATTTAATGGTTATTTCAATGATTTAGTATTACAAGATTTCAATCTTTGCAAAGTGTCAAATGACTGTTGTTGCCTGGCGTATAAGAAACTATTATGTAATGAACGTGAATATTTTTTTGTTTTTCCCCGCTTAGGAAATGTAACAAGGATTTTTATGATAGAACATGTTTTTATCAGCGATTCCCTTCTGAAAATCATCCCAATGATTATTATTGGATACCAATAAATGTATTTGTTCAGCATTAAAAAGTGAGGAAATTGTGAATTAACTAGAAAATATGTTATCGTTTATTTTTTCTATCAGAAAAGTATCATTATAAGAGAATAATTTCCTTTCATTGCAACAATTTTTTTTTCATATCAGTGCATGCAGTTACTAAGATAATACATTTCCAGACGGAAAAACAGACTGGCGATGGAAAATTCAAAGAGAAGCAGTGAAATTGAACCCATTTTTATTCATCTACTTCGTCTCAATTTTGAATAGGATAATCATGATATAGTAATACAAATCAGTCATTTCATGCTGAATTGATGTCATTTCTGGCTACAACGTTCACTGAAAAATTGTCTTGATGAAAATATTTGTATTAATAATTTTTTCCATAAATAATGGACTTTCTTCATTTAAACCAAAAACTTTCGAGTGATGTACATGTGTAGTTTTGAAGACATACTTCCTTTATCAGAACAAACTATACTTTATTTATAAAAATTTAAACACAAAATCACTTTGATATTATAGTTGTATCAATTAAAGACACCGTGAGGATAATACCCCGTCTGCTACCAAGGTTCATATAAAATCAGATGTAATTCCGCCCATTATATGGATATAGCCATTTGAAACATTATATTTTGAAACTCATTTACATAAAATTCAAAGAAACATTGTAACTTATGAACCCACAGGAAGAAAGTGAGAGGTAGACTATAAAAAAGCCCAGCAGTCGTTGTTGATGAAGAAAGGACCGATCGACATATTTTGCATGTAGCAGTTCAAATAAATGAATTTAGACACGGGACTTGAGAATGTCACAAAAAATTTCAATATAGGTGTCTATATGAGATGCAAATTGAGACATATTTTTCGTTATTGGGGTGATGAGAATCTCTGTTTTGGAAGGTAATACAAAAATTCTTCTGAAAGTTACTATTTTTGGGCTAGTATTTCTTGAAAATCTTTTATTCAACCTGTGTTCATTGAAAAAACCCAATTTGTGAGATCAACTAACTCTCAACTACTCAGTTTGATGAATCCAGTTGATATAAATTGATGAATGTAGCCGTTAGAAATCATTACAAAGAAAAGAGAATTGAAAATTTCTATGTTTTTTACTACTCTTATTTGTAACTAACGTTATTGCAGTTTCGTTCTATAAGGACATTTTCAAACTTATACGTTAAACTAAAAATGATTGATTACATTAGCCCTTATATAACACTACATTTAACAGATTGCACCCGCAATGTTTATGCTTATAAATTTCCAAGCATTCCAAATAAATTTAGTTTGCAACCCTTCCTTGCAGAGTGCGAAATTTCCCAATCGCTTAGATTGGGGACCATGCCAAAGAATGGTTTGAAAACGTCGAATCATTTTTACCTATTCTGAAGGAACTTTCTTATTCAGCACACGTCTAAATGTCTCAAACGGTATGCTGAACATGAAAGTCCTTCAGAATAGCTAAAAATGATTCGACGTTTTCAAACCATTCCTTGGCATGTAACAACAAGTTCCTGAATCTAAACGATACGGAAATTTTGCACTATGCAAGGAGAGGTTGCAAACTCAGTTATTTAGAATCCTTGGAAATTTATAAGCAGAAACATTGCGGATGCAACCTGTTAAATGATCAAATCAAATTAGCATATCCACAAGTAAAGCAAAATTCCGGTACCCAATTAAGATAAGTACCTCTATTATTACCTGAATTTCATGACTTTTTTCCAGTAAGGCAATGAATGCATAATAGATTTTAAGGTTGAAAGGGGGAAATTCTGAATGAAAGTTTTTTGAGATGTTTATCATCGCGAAAGCATTATTATATAAACAAATATATAAGGAAGCATGACAGATTGAACTCAACGAATGATTGAATGTGAAATTGGCATCAATATGATTGAAACACGAATAATTTTTGATGTTGTGATGATGTCGATGAAATCGAATACTAACAATTTATTGTTGATGAAAATGATTACCTCATTGTCAGACAGTTACAATGGAATAATTCCTTCTGTTCATTGAGTTCGGTCTTTGATTTGTTTGGATCATTTTGAGAATTTCAATTCAGAAATGATCGTTTGTAAGAAGTTTGTTCAATTTCTAAAATATTTACATGAACGATATGTTTTATTGATGCCATTTGAGTAAATGACGAAATATCGACTTCACTTGTTCACTATCTTGGTCAATAATGAAATTTTATATCTGATCTTCCCAAAGAAGAAAGCACCTATACAAGTTAGTGAAACTAAGGTTTTTTTTGTGTACAGTAAGTCAATGACACGTTTCAAAAGTTGACAAATTCACCGACCTATGACTTCCAAAATCCCTCTCAAATATTTCCACGTCATATCATCGAAAGCGACAATCACGTGGGAAAATGATAAAGATCGTCTCGCACCATGTAGAGGCAAATGTTCGAATGATCGATGACAGTGAATATTTCCCTACAATAAGAAGCAGAAGAGTTAAAGTCCATCCCGCTGTTATTTCTTTGCCGTGACAATAAAAATTATAGGCTAGCTGAACTGGAAAACAACAGGTCGAGCAAGCAGTTACCGAGTGGATTGTGGATTGCATTCATTAACGATGGACACGCAAGCCGTAGTACCTGCAATAGTGCAGTGGTACCGATGAATTTTAATTTCGCAGGGATCAGTCAGTAGTAAAACTGAATAGTGAGTGGAGTCAATAAAATTCAATAAACAAACAAAATTCGGGCATTATCTTCTGAAATTGCAATTGGTACCTTCATTCAATTCTTGAAGAAGTTGAATTTTATAATGGAGCCATTTATTATGTTTCAGAATTCTCTGTACAGTATTCTGGTATCTTCCATTGCATCAGAAATATGTCTGGAACCCAATATAGGATCCATAGCAGCTTGACAATGAACAACCATTTCTGCTGTCGAATTCCTCGCCGGGTTTCCAATATTCTATATTTTATTTGCCATCGAACCAGCCAGAATTTTGCTTACTAATTCGAGGATATGATCAGCATATTTTTCATCGGACAAAGTAGTCGATATACTGGCACATTGATTGTTCATGAAGTACTGCCTGCGCAATAGAATAAACAATTTTTTAACGAAGTGAAACAAATCATATTCATTCACTAAGAATAAAGTGGAATGATATTTGTTTGAAAACAATATTTTCCCATGACTATAGAAAAAAACGTCAATCATATGATAGTTTTTGTTAGGTAACTAGACAATGATACCATATCTCATATCTTTGATTCATTCACAGTCAACCAGATTCTTAACTCACAACCTTTGAGATGAAACACACATGAGCAAGACCGTGAGCAAATTCATAACTTTATTTTACGTTTGTGTGTCTCAGTTATTTTCAGTCGCGAGAAAGCCTTGAGAACAAACCTTTTTCAAAGTATGTTATCGAATGCCAAAATTATTCATTGAATTGAAATTTCTTTTTGAAATAAGTTTTCAGTGGAAAACAGAATAGAAACCTGGACTTCACCAGAAATTTTATAATAAATATAATTTCGATTTAAAGATGAAAGTAATACAAATCGTGATATTATGAAACAACAACAAAAATTAATTGGTGCTCCGGGACGACTTCATTGATTCCAGTGGCGTATTTGCTTTTACAGCTGCAGGAAAACACAGAAAGACCTGCAGCACTACATCATCTGAAGATCTTGATTTGCCAATGTCTCCTCTTTTTCATAAAGCAAAATGTAGGATGTCTCCAAAGGCTCCAATAAATTCAAGACTTCGACAGAACACTTAGAGCGCCCGTACACGAGCCACATTTTGTGGTCGGATCGACCACACAATTGCAGTCGCGTTCCAGCGAACTCAAGCCGCCCATAAGAAATACTGTACTACACGTACACGGGAGTTCACAAAAGTCAAAACGGACGTCTGCAGTCAACTTGCTGCTGATCTCCACCGAAATGTCATCGCAGCATCCGCCGTACACTAATCACAAACTTGCAGTCGTACCCAACCGCGTTATACACCGTGGTGTACTTTTTCTCATATTGATCCCACAGCATTCAATTTTTGATGTCAGTTGCCTTAACTGCAAGTGCGGTTTATGTAACCGCAAGTCGACCACAACCGCGGTTGGGTCAACCGCGAAGTGCAGTCAACGTGACCACAATGTTGTAGTTGCCTCAACTGCAAATATGTGCTCCGTATACAGCCGGACTTAGTGACATGACAGTCCATTTCGTCTTTGACCAATGCGTAATAATAACCAGATTCAACGCCAGAAACATAGTGACTAATGACTCAATGAAGATTATAATAGTGGTTTGCTAGATTGAAGTGTTCTTCTATTTGTAAGAGTGTTGTGCTTGCGTCAGGGGTTGAGTCATGTTTGAAGATCATCAGTGTTATTATCAAATTGACTGGTGCCTTAGCTATACTTGTTTTCTTATGATAGTCGATTAGTGTGGCACATGTTTGGCATCACTCATTTATAGCTTCATTTTCAGATTATTTAACAATAAGCTTTGCACGGTTATCAGTTATATTAGGAAACGCTAGTTGAGGTTCCAGAAAATTACATACGTTTTTGCTAACTTTCGAGCATTTACTGAAAAGTAAATAAGTGAGGATTTTTCCAGCAAATGATATACAAACAAAAGTATTGTTTCTGCTATCTTTTTGCTCACGAAGAGTATTCAACAAAAACCCCAAGAATTCGAAGGAATCCTCTTGTTGTCCTAACTAGTATCTAGTGGACTTCAAAGACACAGGAAAATCGGTTGGTGTGAAATATGATACATTCTTACGAAACTGCAACTGCATGAACAATTTTTTGAGTTTGGTGAACAAGTAGGAAACATTTCCATTCTCGTTCATCATCAAAACCTCGTTCTTGAAATTCTTCGTCATGAACAACACTTGTAAAATACTATTCATGTAGCAAAGTGTTTCCTAAATTATCTAATCTGATTTTCTTCGTAAGATTTCCAGGACATTTGTCAACTGATTCGTAAAGAAGAACATGTTTCACAGAATATGTATCAGAAATATTTCTCAAGCTGCAATCGATCCTTTCAAGTGATAAACGGTTATTAGAGGGATCAATTAGGCTCTCGCTTCATGAAGCTCTTTCTTTGAAAGGTAGCCAGAACCACGATGGCTGCAGCTCATATTTGAGGGGCAAGAATTACCTGAGTCCATTGACCTAACTGTAAAAGAAGAAGGTGGATTAATCACTTGTCAATTAACCTTGTTAGGAGACTGATGAATATATCTCGGCTTGTTTCGAAGAGATTTTAGTTCCGTATTGAAATGAGGGCAATGCATGATCTCATCAAAATTATGCGAAGGAGGAATAGTTTCAAGGACCGAAGCAGCATTACCACGTTAAGTATACTGCTATTCAACGTGATAATGCTGGTAATACTGACTAATTATTTCTATCAAAAAAGAGGCAAAACAGTTATCTTTCGCTGCTCGGACAATTTTCCTACCGAGTTCATGAACGAATAACAGAGACTCTGGGCCATAATCACCAAGAGTCTCAACCGCTACTGGATGGAAGAGATAGTTGCTGCCAAGATTTTGGTATTTTTTTCGTTTTAATTTTTCGCCAGACAATGCTGCACTTTCAGTATTGTAATTTGGCGAAAAAAATAATATTTTTCAAAAGTTCATCACTTAATGATACACTAAATGAAATTAGTTCGAAAATTAAATAGATTCATGTCATTTATACCTTTCTAGAGTTGTTGGTGGAATATAGAACTTGTAAACCAGAGTTGAGTATAAAATAATAATTTCATGTTCTGCCGAGAAAGGGCAATTCATCGATTAGTTACTATTTAAAAAATCGTTCAGTTAATTAGAAACGAGATGGCATGGTACCAATTTCAATGAACCTGTTGAGTTTATAGACAAGGGTTTTAAGATGTAGGGGGATACTGCCGTGTCGATTCTTTCTCGTTTCACTCCTAGATTCAAATTCTACTACCGGGTGTCAGTTTTTACATTCATTTTCAACTATTCGAACTTGACATTAATAAAATTCAAAATGAGAAATACTTTTTGGGATGATTTTTACGACTGCTTTTAAAATTTATTTTTATTATGAAATATTCCTGATATAAATCATAGAAAAAGTATAATAATTTACTTACGAAAAATGATCACTACATGCGCGAGTGATGATCACATCATGAGCCTATTTTTGAATAAGGGATAAACTAAAATTTTTGAAATTCCATTGTTTGGCGATGCGTAGCTCAAATTTTGAAAACGGAAAGCCGTTTCAGAAACAAATCAGTGCTATTTCAAAAGATGGATCACAAACATAATCCATCATATTTGAAACAATTGGAAAAGTCTCCCCACTGAGGAGTTGAAGTTGCATTGTTGGTATTAATGTATTGTAAAACTTGCTGAACAGTTTTCCACTGATATTTCAACTGTTCAAGGCGAACATTTCCAGAATAGACCAATTTCAAAAGAAGTAATAATAAAAAAATATTTTAACATGATTTTGAAATATTCAAATAGTTTCCATTTAATTCAAAGTTCATATAGAAGTAGTCGTTTCGAAAGTACTTTTTCTTTCGTTCAATTCTTCTTGACGTATCAACGGCAACTGAAGCTCTCATTTCTGCTATGTCATTAATATTGCTGATTTTCTGCGCACTTTCCGCGGACTCGTTTCGGCGCCTTTCAAAAAGCAGTTGTGTGCCAGATCTTTTGTAGATATGCTCTCTCTTCCTTTCTGTTGGAGTTCTTTTGGTGTTTGTGTATTTCTATGGCTTCTAAATACATTCTTGTTGAATAATGATTCGACGTTGCTAGCTTCACGGTGTTTTTGAAAAGGATCTTGTGTTTCCCGTCGGACAATTCATGTTCATCTACTGCAGACATCGCGGTGTGTTCCAATCGACAACTCCGCTTGTGCTCAACTAGGCGAGTACCAATACCCCTTTTCGTCTGACCGATATAAACAGTTACAAGGAATTCTGTAAACTCCCGCTGATATGAGTGGAGCTCTACTGTCTTTTGCTGATCTCAGATATTCCAATATTTTCTTCGTTGGTTTGAATACGGTTTTTATTTTCTCCTTCTTTAGAATTTTTTCGATTCGGTTGGTAACACCTTCTATGTATGGCAGATAGACAGTGTTTGGGGTTGTTGCTCTTCACTGTCAATCTGTCATACATAGAAGGTGTCACCAATTCTAAATTCTAAAGAAGAAGAAAATAGATACCGTATTCATACTAACGAAGAAAATATCGAAGTATCTGAGCAAAAGGCAGCAGGGATGCACTCAAATCAGCGAGAGTTTACCAGTTACCTAGTAACTGTGGTAAAGTTTATATCGGTCAGACGAAAAGAAGCATTGGTACCCACCTAGTTGAGCACAAGCGGAGTTGCCGATTGGATCACATCGAGGAGCCTGTAGTTGCCGAACATGCATTGTTCGACGGGGAACACAAGATTCATTTTGAAAATACTGAGAGGCTAGCAAGGTCAAATCATTATTCAACAAGAATGTATTTAGAAGCCATAGAAATACACAAACACCAAGAAAACTTCAACAGAACATATCTAACGAAGATCTGGCACACAGTTTTGAAAGGCGTCAAAATGAAGCCAAGTCACCCAAATCGGGCAGAAATGAATGCTTCACCACGCCACTGAAGGTGACTGCCGCAGTTGCAATTGAAACGGAAACCAACCTAAACATTGACGCCAGCCGTGAAAGCCTACATTCCTATGAAAATATTTCTTTGAAGGGGCTTTATTTCAGTTCGTATCTGAAAGTTACTTCTATGTATGATCTACACATCTTTGTGAAGAGTTCATTATGAACTCAACTGCTCCTCCCCCCATTTGGATGTTTCTCACAGTTTTACGTATAACGTTGGAGAAGTGAAAAGCGAGATAAATGGTTTTTATTATTTTCTTCATAAAACATACTTTCGTTCAATATCATCTGGTCTCTTCTGGAAGCTGTCATCAATTCATTTTATAGGAAGAAAATAAATATGTCTACATTTTCGCAAGTGAAAAAAGAGGACCTGTGACACGCACAAACACATACTCATAAAACTTGACGTGCAGATTATTCTCACCACCACTAGATCATCACAATTTGAATAATTTTGTACCAGGGAATTATGAATCCGTGACATGATAAATCATGATGTTAATCCCTATGAATGCCTTTTCGTGTAAGTATTGCCTATAAATACATCTTAGTTCTTTCCTACTATAGAAAAGTGTAATAGACGAGTGAGGTGGAGAGAACACAGATGGAGAAAAAACTTTATGATATCTATGAAAAGGAAGTCGTCAATGGAAGTCGAAAATTTATCTCCATTTTGTCTAGGCTGATTCCAGATTGAACATAATAATAAGATATTATTTGAAAGACGTTTTATTGGGGGGGTTCCTACTATTTTTCTGTACATATAACCTTCAACAATCTGAAAATGAAAGCTGAGTCAATAGAGAATCTGCTGAAGAGTTAAAAGGCAACCTAAAAAATTCACCCCACTGAAGAGTTCAATTAATCAGTAACTTGTCATATTCATGAAGTTTGCCTACAAATTGAAGATAATAAATAGATCATACCTGGTTGCCGTTACTAAGAAGAGAGGTTGAAAATGGAAATATGAACTGAATTCTCATAAAACATTAAGTACGAAGACTATCGCATATGACATCTGGACATATCATTCCTTTGACGTATGTCAAAAAAAATTATTCAAAATCTCAGGCGGAAGTTTCAAAGTGAATTTCAGATTTTGAAAACGGAAAAACCATCGCCTTACCTTTTCCGTACCATGCATCATACTTTATCTTCGACTCACAACAGAAATATTTACAATTAATATTCATTTGCAATAAAAAACCTCAGATGGGATTTATATCATTGAATTTCATGAACAATTATCATTCTGAAAAACAGTCAAAATATTTTCTATCCCATTTATTTGGTACAAATGATCAAATGGTTTCCTTGAATGTGAAATATCTTCAATTCGTCCCCGCAAATATCAGATTTTCACAAATACGCTGTTGATTGCTTAATTCATCATAACGTCGATCTAACTATTCTTGTTCGATTGATGACCTATTCATTTTGTAGAAATTCACATTGAATATAGGATAGAGAAAATAACTTTTATCTGATAATTTGAGATTCAGTCTTGCAAGGTTTGTCTTTATAACATTGTGGTCGAAGACTCAGTGTGATTCCATCATGCACAAAGCTTAAAATTATGGATATACTCAAGTATGACATTTTTCAGGCATGCGAGTCTTTGTCAACCTTCCATCAACATATTCAGACCTTGATCTTTTATATCAGCGAATCCCAAAATGAACTTAAGGGTGATAAGATTTTTCAAAAATCTGTACTTACTTATAAATGAGAAAGTTACTTACTCATCTCTAATTCTCTATACTAGTAAGCCCTAGGAAGCTGACATTTGATATATTGGTGCTTCTTAGGTCTTAGAAACGATTTTAAAATATATGTTTCTCCGTACCGCTCTATTTTGTGAGGCTGAAATTTTGTATGTAGGTTAGTTTTATGTTGTATAGATGTAAGGAAGGATTTTTGAATATTCCAACTGAAGCACCAGCCGCGGGGAAAAAAGTCGCGAATCACAAATGAGGTTACATTTTCATCACTGTTTCTCCGTATCGGTATATTTTCGTATTCTGAAATTCAGTATGAAGGGTTGTTTTATATTGTGAATATACCAGTATATTCTCGGAGACTGAAATTCTGTATGTAGGTTCGTTTTATATTGCACATGTGCAATAACGAAGGATTTTCAAGTGTTTCAACTGGTGTACCAGCCGCGGGGAAAAAGACGCGTTCATAAAATTGAGTTTTTTTTTATAACTGTTTCCCCATACCGGTATATTTTGGGAGGCTGAAATTTTGTATATAGGTTTGTTTTAGATATTCCGTGTCAGTAATTACACGTTAAAAGGTAAGACCTCGTTAATACTCAGCTCGCACAACTTTCGACTTCTGAGGGTTGTAGTTCGTTGAGGTGCGACAGCTCGTTAACGGAAAAACAGATTTTACAGGTTTTTTTTGTAGATGTACAATAAGAGAGCATTTCTAAATATTCTAACTGGGGTGTCAGCTACGAATGAAAAAGTCACGTCCATTAAACAAAATTACCTTTCCATCACTGTTTCTTCATGCCCTCAAATTTCCGGTGGGTTGGAGGTATATTTAGTATCAGCATTGCACCCGTGCGGAGCCGAAGCGGATCGCTAGTGACATATATCTGCTTATTCTTTGTGCACAAATTATAATTTGCCTGTATCAAGTAATAATTCTCTACGTGAGTTACTCATTGTATCGGTAGCCGGGCGATTCGACGTGGGTGCTTTGTTCACTCAGTCAATCGGCTGATGTGTGAGTCGATGCTTCAAGCCGCAGGCTGAACGCTCGATGTTCAGTACATCAGTTCGGACTTCCATTGTCCGAACTACGTCCGCGGGCCAAATCCGGCCCGTCAGTGTCATCAATCCGGCCCGCGACAGCCAATGATTTACTGTCATCAATCTGGCCCGCGACAGCCAATGATTACCTAATTGTTGTTACTATTGCTGTGATAAGTTGAAGAAGAAAACACAGAATGATAATTACTCGGTTTTATTTACTTGCAAGGTAAAACTTAACGACAGAAATGATGACAAAGAAAACTTAACT
>WOGO01003921.1:0-13771 GCA_015342085.1 Leptinotarsa defecta | reverse complement strand
TGCTTCTGATGGAATATAATCCATTAACATATATATTGAATAAAGTTGGACCCTGAACTGTACCTTGGGGGGCTCCTATAACAGTTTCTTGAGTATCACTCAAAATGTCATCAATTTTTACACACTGAAGTCTATTGGCGAGATAGTTCTTGAACACGTTTAGAGCATCACCTCTTATACTAATATCTTCTAGTGTTTTCAGAAAAATAACACTGTGTCGAAGCTTTCGACAATTCAATGAAAACGCATCGGCTCAGTTTATTCTCATTGAGAGCAGATGATATTTCTGAAGTAAGAGCTAAGATTGCGTCTTGGGTAGATATTTGTTCACGAAACCCAAATTAATGGTCAGATATAATATTATATTTTGAGTACTTCGTTCAGGTGTCTATTGAGTGTTATAGGTCGGTAGTTAATGACTATCTCATCGTCTCTTTCAAATAATGGGGTTATTATGGTTTTTTTGAAAACTATCGGCCAGAAAACATTTTCCATACATTTGTGGTACAAAAACAACAGCTAATCCAGCTAATTTTCACCCAGACAGCTGGAGTAAAACCATCGGGCATCTTTGCAATCTCTTCCATTTGGAATGTTTGTCGTGAGTAACTTCCTCTAAATCAAAAGCTGTATTTGTCTACAGATGGTCCAGTGGTACATTTTACTAAATCGACTGCAGGTGGCGCTTATAGCGCTTTTGTTTGGATATTCAGACGGTTCTCTCCGCAATTCACCTGGCAATGACTAGTACTTCGAAATGAACGTATTCAAAAAACACTTTATTGTGAGATTTATTTTCACTAAACGATTTTACAAAATAGCAAAACGTGTTTCGCCGTGCAATAGCTTTTTCGGGCGTGTCTTTAGTAACACGTGTTAGTAAAGACACGTGTTACGTTTTTCTAAAATCGTTTAGTGAAAATCTCACAATAAAATGTTTTTTGAATGCGTTAGTTATGGATTTTCATCAAATATCGGCCAATTCCATCATATACCAACAAAATTAAATAAATTTCAGCTTTTCTTATATAGGAAGTAACTTGCGACGAATCTTCCAAATGAAAGACGTTGCACAGGTGCCTAACGGTTTCACTTCAGCTTTCTGCGCGGCATTAGCTGTGTTAGTTGTTGTTCTTTCGTCGGGTATCTGCCACACGACCTACAAAATCAAATTTCTCACATGAGAGACAAGGGTTTGTTACTTTCTCCAGAACTTGTTCATTTCACATGCACCCCTCTAAAATATGTTTATTATTCTGACTTCCACCCCGGAGTATGTATTTATGAAGTTGCTTTCAGACTTCAGAGTTGAAGTGAAAGGAGCGTTACCAGATTGAAGCCCAAAAGTTCGCCTGAGTTAGCAAACAATTTTTCAGAAAAATTAACATCGTACTCAACAATATAGAACCTATTTTTAAGTACAAAAAATTATCACACGATTCAATGTGTTTAGTAGAGCATCATAATTTACTCCATCAAATGCCTTTTGGAAATTTGTGAATAGTACATCGATCCAATCGTAACTTTGATTCCATTATGTCATATCCACACAATCAGTTAAGAAATAAACTAGTGGCTGTAGACTGACCAGCTATGAAACCATGTTATCGAAAAGTTACATATTTCTCAACATGGTGATACAATCAAACTGTTCCAATAATAGGAGTTGGAATATGGAAAATGAATGATAAAGTATTCAAAGTATTCACAATGTGAAAATCAACTGACCGTACTGTATTACCAATTAAATTAATCATAATAGCATTTTCTGTCTACTTTCCACACCAACGAACAAATCCTCAATTGGAAGCAACTCCGTCATCCTCTTGCCTTTTTTCTCGCAAATCTCATGCATTTTCTAAGTGAGTCGTTAACAAGAAAGCTAAGCTTTTCTAGTTCACCTCCGTCAACACTTTTTATAAAGCTCTTTTCCGCTTCGGGCCAATTTGCTTGACCTCGAGTGAATTCAGGTTCTCGTGTTTTTTTCTTTCGCTTGGAGGGTCATTTCCTGAACTGGCGCATTTTTCTGGACAAAGAAAACATTTTGAATTCCGGGCTTCCAAGTTATAATGACTAATTGGGTCCACTAAATTCGAGGAAAATTATTATAATGGCAAATGGAGCTGACCATTAAAGTTCGTTGGATGGCGTTGACTTTGTTACACATATACTTCGAAGAATATCCTATAGGAAATAACAATCGACTTACATGTTTTTGAGAGAACAATATTGAAGAATTTAATTTTGTTTTTTTTTCAGTAGTTATTGTCGAAATGAATATCAATTTGGGATATTATAATTTTTTTGGAAATGAACTTTTTGGGTTTCCACTTCTTCTTTTAACAAAAAATGTGAGAAATTTCCAAAGAAAGAAAGAAAATAACTACAGTAAAAACTCCTCATGAAGTTATGAAAATCAAAAGTTATTTTCAGATACAAACCGGAAAACAACTTCAGGGAAAACTAGTCAATATGGACAGTAACAAAACAGCTTTTCTAAACAACCACCTACATATGAATATTGAATTACACAAAAATGAAACACAGAAACGCTACACAATATGATCAATGGAAGATTATTGTCCCGGAACATCGAAGTACACCATTGTCGATTATAGTTTTACATGAAAGTAATAATCATCGTATAATGCAATGTTCACATGAAGCTCCTTCCCGAATATCCTCTAGGAATACTCCTTTTTTTCAATTTGAATTATGTAATATTATGTTGTTAGTGCTAAAGATAATTCCTGATTTTGTTGAACGTGATCTGCAAGTTTTTATGCCTGATGTTTTATCGGCAATTGCGGTTGATGAAACATTCAAATTGAGACATTCAAATCAGGGTCAACAAACTCGGAAAATATCGGCAACATCTACAGTGAGTTATATAATTTGACCGACTGGTTCGGGCCAATAAAAAGTTTCGAAAGTGTTATAGGTTATATTAGGCAGACTGTTATTGATGCACTCTGTAGATCTGGTGAATAAAGATCGTCATGAATCGTCCACTTAAAAAGATGACATCATACAAATCAAATCAGACAAATGTGGTAATTTGTTTTCCAAAATTAAAATGGACCCTTGACGTCCATTTCATCTCCGTTACTCTTCATTATATTTCTGATTGTTGGCACAAGAACATTTTTTGAACAACGACATAACAAAATAAGTCCCAGGTAGCAGTCATCGCAACGATCTCCTCAGCAATATACGGTACTGATTAGATAAAAAAATAATAATAAAATTGTTGGGCGTACGTAACCTGAGTAAATATCTGAATACTAACCTCAAAGATTCAATTATTTTTTCATATGTTCCATACCGTAGATTGCTGCTATCTAGAACCCTTCGAATTATTCATTAGTTCTTAGTACATTATCTTCATCATTATCATCTTTTCTTTCCAATAAAACCGTTTGACATACAATTTTTTTCACTCATTTTGTTCTCAAGTTTTGAGTTTCTGATTTTGTTACTCAATTCTTCTTATTTTGTTTAGTCCATTCAGTGCCTCAGCATCACAAGGATATATGTAATCCGCCATTTTGTAGCTGTGGCCATCTTGAATTTGCATCTTTTTCAAAGTCTATTACTATTCCACTAGTCAAATATGTAATCTGCCATTTTGTAGATGCGGCCATCTTGAATTTACAATGATACATAGTTTATTGAAGTGTATTGTCATCGAAACTGAATGTGTGTACCAAATATCAGATCGAATTCCCAACAGGAAGGAGGTCAAACTCCAATTACTAAATTTGACCCAAACAAACAAATAAACGAACAAATATACGTGGCAAGCTGAATAAAACCGTTTGAAAAACGGAGTGAATATTTTTAGAAATAATTGTTTGAACATAAATCCCAACAAATAATCTTGTGTTACATTTGGAAATTCTAAAGATAGACAGAGGGCCATAGATGATATCAAAATTAGGATCGACAATAAAGAGATTGAATGTAGCGATGAAATTAAATATTGGGGACTTAATATTGATTACAAATTACTCTTTGATTCACAAGTCAACTCACTAACACGTAAAGCTTGTGGATTGTTAAGAATATGTTATTCGAACAGACATTTCTTCAGTCGAAACATGTAAGTCATCTTATGCGAAGCGAGTTGGCTGACCTTGTTCATCTTTCACTGCCTGAGCCACTGTGCATGCTATTTTTGGCGAGTGCATTGGCTTGGGATGTGGGGGTTGAGCAAACCGACCATCGGATGCCTACTTCCACGTAGCCCCGCTGGATACGGGAATTACAGAATCACTAACTGAATGACATCCCAACCATTGCTTAATCCTAAGGTGTATGTATCCATGCCGAGAGGATGAATGACATTGATCCTATCAGCTGTCTCTACGGAACCTTCAAGATACCGGGCGTCCTCTCGTCGTAGCATCGCCCTGTCATGGTAATGCGGGGCTCTGCCGTGATTGACCTCCTTTCCATAGCTACTCAACGGACCTTTATGAACACAGTAAACTTAAAAATTCTTTCTGAAGATGAGTCTACAGAGGAGATGGATGTCGAGCTTACGGCTCCAACTGACCTCCTTGTGAATTTAGATCAGGAGCGAGAGCTTCTCAACTCTCCAACTCCTGATCCAATAACTGAACCTAAAAAAAGGTTTGGTGGTGTACCCAGGAAACAACTGAATCGTCTCCTCAAAAGCGGGGTACCTTATGAAACCGCCTTGCACAAAATTCGTAAGTGGCGTACTCAGAATCCGTCTCAGGTAGAAGAACAAACCACCCATGAGCAGGTTTGCACTCAAGTGATGATTCACCAAAACCAGGGGCGGAAAAGCCCTGCACGGTTGAATCTAAGGCATCGTCAGGTGCAGCTGATGTGCAAAAACCCTCATAAGGGAAGTTTGTCGCGAATATCAAAGTGGGAATCTTGCACCTACACTAGCCGACTACCTCATTAACAATGAGCATATACTTTGTGCCTGCCCCGCTGGGGACCGAATCAGATTCTTAGAGTTCAGCAAAACCGTACTCTCATCATCTGACCTGAATGACCATTCACCTTACAAACTAATGGACTTCGTTTAGAAGCTGGGTTTATTTGATCGAGTGTGAATAGGTGTGAGTCACAAAAAACTCTTGCGGGTTGTGGTGGAGGGTCGAATACACCCATTCACTTTGAACTTAACCTAATTAACCGTCTTATGTGATACTTTAGTTTTATCTATATCGTCTATGGCCCTTGTCTCGATCAAATCACATCATCAAGAATACAGAAAGTTCAAAATGCATGTATAAGATTGATTTTAAGAGATCATGTATCTCCTTTCATATATCAGATCGGGTGGCTGAAAATGTTTATCAGAACCTCAGTATCTTCTGAAGAAGTTGACGCGATACAGACGCGAAACACATGATAGAAGTCTCAAAAATCGGAATGAATATTCTATCCCACAGCATAAATCTAAGAATTTTCAGCGATCATTCTCCTATCAGGTCCGTTACTATCTATAATAACATCGAAGAAAATATGAAGCAGTGTTCTTAATTTTTTTTTTTAGGTAGATTTGAAAAACTTTGCATGGATAGACAATAATCGTGAAATCAAGTAACCGAAACAAATTCTTCAAAATACTTTCCGTTTCAGTTTATATTTCAACAATTTCCTGAAAATTATTTCAGAATACATTTCATTTAATGTATCTAACTATGTACGCTTGGTTGAGTGAAAGAAAAGCTATGTATGCTGAACTCCTTCAAGTAAAATGATGGCCATTTATTATTGAATTTCCTGCTATAATCAGCTTATCGAATATAGTAGACATATAAGTAAGAACTTCCTGAAAATACTTTCTTCATCACCTGAACATGGTTTATAAATCGTAACAAAAGGAGTTTTCAAAGAAAGTAACTCAATATCACGAAACTCGACGTTGACCTCTTCACAAAATTGAGTAACACTTATCATTCTGAAAGAAACCATTCCTTTCACAAAAATGACAACTCCTTCATGTCTGCTCTGATTTTTACAAAAGTAACTTGCAAATCTATATGAATAATTTATACTGACGAAAGATATAATTTGTAAGTGGAAAAGTGTTCAGAAATACATGCAATGGAAAAGTTATGATCTTTCAGGAAAAAACTTATTGCATCAACTCCATTCGTGGATATTGGATGTTCAGATGGAAAATACTCTTGAATCCGTCTGAGAATCTGATATTTTCATCTAAAAAATATATTTCTAACGACAGTTATTTGAAAAAACAAATATTCCAATGCCAACTCTGTCGAGTTGGATGTCCTAACTACGCTCTATTTGGAATATGTGGATGTGTTTGTTTTTCTCGAAAGTTTCACAGGTGAATCTTATTACGTCTGGGCAGCATAGATAGACGTGGAGATTTCCATATTTAGATACTGTAGGCGAGTTTGTTTCTCGCCTTGAGACAATGATCGGTTTTCTATTATCATGGCATTTTTTCGTTTGAGCTTTTCGCAACTGAGGATTCCCACCTTCTCGGAAAGGTCGTGTAGTTGGTTTTATTGGGATCATGCTGATCTTTGCGAAATCGTTTCATGCTGATCTTTTCCAGTGATTGGAAAATCGTTGTTGATGTGTCGAGATAATGAGGTATCATTCGTTTTCAATACAACAGAAAGCGAAGCCTGATTTATTACTGTCTTTACATTTTTCATTTCTCATTCACCAAGAGTTCTACGTTCTTTCCATCAGTTCGGGATTCCATTGTCTAATATAATATCAATTGATTTGAAATTCCTGAAAGGATCTGTAAACAATTAAAAAGATTAACCAAAATATCAAAATTTTGTTAAACAAATAAACTGAAATTACAAATGTGTTTCTCGCATTGCTGAGCACAAGAAACGCAGACAGCGGGGAAAAACCAGCAAATACCAAATAGCAGAGCATGTTTGGACTCATCAACATAACATCAAGTGGGCTCAAACTGAAATCATTCACAAAGAGGAACACTGGTTTAAGAGAAAGTTCAAAGAAGCCGCGTATATGTTGTCCAGCAACGCATTTAGCCAAGCTAGCGTAGAGATACATTGTCAACCACCTTCAAATAAACGAATTCTACGTTCTTTTTTTCACTTGGATCGCCATCTTCCTTACCACAATTTGTCTCTTCATCATTGGGAAATATCATCAAGTAATTCGTTAGGATAACACTATCAACAACACTGAGGAAGATGATTTGTAATAAAAATGTTGTTGAGGGCAAAAGTGAAAATAAAAATTACATCAGTTTTCTTTATTGACAACCAGTGTCTATAGTCCACTCTCGAAGAAGAGTTTTGAATGGTTTAAAAAAATGATTGTTTCGTTTTTTATAGTTTGTCCGATGTATTCTTTCAAAAAAAATCAGTTTCAAGACTCCGAAAGATATTGTTCAAATGAGAAGTTTACATTTCCTTACAGTTTTTCAATGAATTATTCAATTTTTGAGTTGGAGTTGGAAAACCTAAAATGAAGACATTTTTTTGAAAGTGGTTGACAATGTGAATTTTACTATTTCAGATTTCCATTGTCTGATATGATATAATATGATTTGAAATCTCTATAAGGACAAATGAAATGGAAAATTCAAATGAATATCTAAAATCAATATCAATATTGAACAAGAAATCAATAAAATGAAAATAAGTAAAAATTTAAATTTGAACAATTGAAAATTAAATAAAAATTACAATTAAAAAGATTGTATAAGGGTGATGACTCGACTTTTTCTCCAAGAGGTGACTATAGATCATTCGAACGCTTTCACCTATCCCCTCTTTCCTCCCTCCGCGTCACCGGTTTAGTGGAAGTAGTCTGTGTTTCTGCTTGATTAAAGGTTTCCATATGTTGCGTATCTCTACGATAGCTTGACTGAATACGTCGTTGGACAACATATATGCAGCTTCTTTGAACTTCATTCCAAAACAGTGCTCCTCCCTGTGGATGATCTCAGTTTGGGACCACTTGATGTTATGCATTGATATTATTGATTTGCTAGTTTCGTCTCGCTGTGTGTTTCTATTGCGCTCGGCAAAGCGGACCTTCAATGGCCTCTCAGTTTCACTAATATGGGATTTCTCTCATTCACAGGGTATCTGCTAAAAACAATTCTTCAAATCGTAGTCCGCGTTTGGTGGTATGGTTTTCGTGAGGCTGCGAGGGATGGTTTTTCCTGATTTGAAGCAGCTCCATGGGACCAATTCTTCTTATCCTTTCCGACAATTCTCTTACATAGAGAAAAGCAAGAGCACTAGTTGTAACGACTTCTCTTTTTCGGGAGTCTCTTGCAGTCGTCTAGCCAAAATCTGTTCCGCCATCACTTTGGAGTAACCATTCTGTTGAAAATATTTTCTATGGTGCCCAGTTCCTTCTCGAGACCTTCCTTCGTATTACAGAGCCTGAAAGCACGATCCACTAGAGTCTTCTTCAATTGACAAAAACAACGAATTCACCTTGTTATCAAAAATCCAAGCACAGCAACAATAACTTCCATACCTAAATGTATTATGTTATGATTTAATTGGTTTCTGATTATCTCGATTTTTTTCGGCATAGACTACGGCTCAAGGGAGCTCATATCCAGTGGGGTATTCATGTCCCTGAAATGCATCAAAATGTCCCGTACATTTCTATACCAGTGAAGGAAATTGGTTATCAACGGAAATAAATAGGAAAGGAATAAAGGCAATTTTGTCCGACTGGCCCGTTCTATTATTGAACGTCATATCAAATGTTCAATCTCCTGGCTCTAGACAATTCATGCAAAAGTCACGACTCGCTGCAAATATCCAAAACCCCTGGAACCGCATCCAATAATTGAAAAGCAAGTCTGTAAATATTTTCTCTCTAAACTCAAATCCCTGCTGTGCAGTTGTTGTTTATTTCGGTCCTGCGAATTCGTTAAGGAAAACAAAATTGAGAGGCTTTCATTTATACGGCTATGTTAGGCTGTTTTTTGTTTTCCGTTCATCTCGACTGGATGCGAGATCGATTTTGTGGAGCGGTCCGTGTTTTCGAGTTGATTGGCATCGAAACCATGTAAAAAAACAACAATTCTGCCGATACAATCAGAAGAAAATGTTCTTTTTATAAATAGATCCCGGAAGATCCCGGAAGTAGACACACTTGCCATAGACACAAATCAGCTGACATTATTTGTAAAGATATACTATAACCTAGTTCCTGCGAAGGTATGGAGATGTTAGAGAACATAAAAAATTAGAGAATTAACAACTAACTGATCTTCACAAAGGCATGCATACAAAGGTAACAGTAGCGTATACGTAGAAGAAATTGAGTATCATCGGAAAATACAGAACACTGTGGACACATAGATGTTACTCTTTTGAAAAACGATCCCACAAAATCTTCCACTCAAGAAATCCTTAGGAAAATCAGATATGATGTTTCCCACATCCTGGGATGCATGCGTGCATCCCCAATCCCAAAGATGTAAGGTTTTAAAAAACTTCATGAAGGCGATCCAACCAGACCAGTGCTATCCCACATCGACTCTCCAAACGGTGGGATGTCGAAATCCTATTATAAGTTCAGAGAACTAACAAATTCCACACCATCAAACACTGTTATAAATTTCATAGACCTGACTAATATCAACAACAATAATTACATTAAATGAGTATCCTTTGGTATGAAAAACATGTTTTCGAATATTTCAACAAACGAATGCCTTCCTCTACTGAAAGATATACTAGATAAACAGAATACCATATACTATAATTGAGGAACTATACAACCTCTTGAATATATGTTTCAAACAAAATTATTTCAGATACAATGAAAACTTTCACCTGCAAAATTCAGGCCTTCCTTACTAGCAGATATTTTCATGGAAAACTAAGAAAACATGCGTATCCTGAATAATGCGTCATCACAGAGAAATATTTCACTCCTCTCCACTTCTAAAATAGTATCTACGGAAACGAATCCAACTTTCCTGTTAGGGCGGAGCCCTAACTGTAAATACTAGTGACAAAATAGAATCAATCAACCTGGAGGTTTGGCTTAGCTACCATCCATAGCTAACGATGTCCATTGAAACTATAGACGAATCTTCTCTTTTACAATACCTGGTTGACCATCGTCGACAATTCACTCCATTGATTCGCCTGGTCTCCCTGAAAGTCATCAGTTGCAAAGTTTTGGATGATCACGAAACGGGAAGTACTGTGTTATCAGAAAAACTGGGTATTAAGTAGAACATCGCTTTGAAAAAAGTCGTATATGTGAAGTAGAAATAGGAATATAGTAGAAATTGGACCTTGGGGAGCACCAACAGTCGTAAAAAAGAGAGACAAATGATAAGC
The DNA here is from genome assembly GCA_015342085.1 of Leptinotarsa defecta. NCBI lineage: Eukaryota > Metazoa > Arthropoda > Insecta > Coleoptera > Chrysomelidae > Leptinotarsa > Leptinotarsa defecta. The sequence goes on along the minus strand of WOGO01003921.1, from coordinate 3,440 downwards.
GGCAGTATCAGCCAGTAGTAGAGATCATCCATATTTCTCCACACGTGGGTAACAAGAACTTGCGATACATATTTGACCATTATTGACAAAAATTTCTGTTATTGGATTCTGTATGAGCTCTAGATTATCGAACCACTGTGCATGCTGTTTTTGGCGAGTGCATTGGCTTCGGATGTGGAGGTTGAGCAAACCGGCCATAGGATGCGTGTTTCCACGTAGCTCCGCTGGATAAATGAATGATATAATCTCTTCCGGTTCTGTTCTTCCCTAACTGAATGGCCTCTCAATGATGGGTTAATCCTAAGATGTGTATCCGTGCCAAGAAGATGAATGACGTCATCTGTCTCTACGGAACTCTCGAGATACCGGGCGCCCTCTCGTCGTAGCATCGCCTTGTACGGTAATGCGGGGCTCTGCCGTGATTGACCTTCTTTCCGTAGATACTTCTGGGACTTTTATGGAGAGAGTAAACTCAAACATTCTTTCTGACGCTGAGTCTACAAAGGAGATGGATGTCCAACTCCTGATCTAATAACTGAACCTAAAAAAGGTTTGGTGGTGCAGTCAGGAAACGACTGAGTCGTCTCCTCAAGAGCGGGGTACTTTATGAAACCGCCATGCACCAAATTCTTGAGCGGCGTACGGAGAATTCGTTTCAGGTAGAGGAACAACCCCCCCATGAGCAGGTTAGCAAACGCTTGTGCTCAAGTGATGATTCACCAAAACCACAGGCGAAAAAGCCCTGCGCGGTTGAATCTAAGGCATCGTCAGGTATAACTGACGTACAAAAACCCTCATATGGGAAGGTTGTCGCAGGTATCCAGGTGGGAATCTTGCATCTTGACTATCCGACTATCTCGCTGGGGACCGAATCAGGTTTTTAGAGCTCAGCAGAGCCGAACTCTTACCATCTGACCTGAAAGACCACTCACGATACAAACAAATCGGCTTACTTAAGAATCTGGGTTCATTTGGCCGAGTGTGAATAGGTGTAAGCCACAATGAACCCTTGTGGGTTACGGTGAAGGGTCGAATGGACCCACTCACTTAGGACCTAACGTAACCAAACTAGGTTCTCAGAATCAAATCGAAAGCAAACGTGGAAAGTGCGTTCACCTGTTACCGAATAGTCCATATTCCAATAATTTACCCATTCAGATGAGAATCAAAAGTTCGTGATGGGGGTTTTGAATGTTCACAACTGAACTTGGTTCAGATTCTGGAACAATACCAAATTTTTCTATCCAGTTTTCTTTGAACTTTCCTGATAAACTTTCCTTGTGAGAATATGCCTCGTTTTAATGTCCAAAGCCTAATTTGTCCAATAATTATCCTATGTCGTGAAACTGGAGAATAGGTACCAGTTTAACAAAATCTGCTCAGAGCTCTCGCCTCAGATCACAAGTCACCAAAGATCTAAACAGAATCACGAATAAGAGCCAAATGAATATATCAAAAATATTTCTCCTCTATATTTCAACAAACACTATCGGATGACAATTATTATAACTCAAAGGAAAAAAGATTATTGCTGAATCAATTCAACACTGGACAGCACTCATAGATGTCTTAAACCAGGAAGTAGCCAAAATACCCTTTCTGTTTTTGATAATGATAAGAAAAAATATTAATATATCTGCAAGTTATTCAACCTTCCATATGTGCACTGCTGTATAAAAGGTTCATGGAACTACCAACCTTTAGACTATCGAGATCTATGATGTTTATGAATATGGGGCACAGTTATGACTGAATCTCTCAAGACATACAGCTCTGTCAGTGGTTGCAACGAAGAAGAGTAAGATTGATCTCTTGAAGAAGATCACTTGGTGATTGAAACATGTGTCGAGGTGATGAAAATAACGGTTGGGATAAAACACCAGCAATATTCATTACTACACCAAAGGATCCACACAGTGCACCACAAGAAAGAATATTTTGAATTTGATTTGGCAGAGATAGGCGGACATTTACCAATTTTGTTGAGTTTCTTGCAGTTAAAACGACGAAGGAATCTGGAAATTTTATGTATCCTCTGTAAATTCTTGAAGAATCAATTTGTGAAAAATGTCTAAAGAAGAACATCGTTTTCTAGTATGAATTTAAAAAAAATGAAATAATAAAATTTAAAAATTGGTTTGCAGATAATGAATATGAAAATAAAATGGATTTATGTGGAAAGAGAAGCCCTCTTCGTGGTTCGCAATGAAAATGAACCAATTATTAATACGTTTGAGGCAATGGGAATTTTCGAATATTTTCGGAATAGGAAATGGAAGTTGTATAAATAAAATTTCAGAGACCAATATTAAAATTATATATAATGATAAATTCACTGAATAAAACTTCACCATTTGTCTCTGTAGAACCTGATTTCAAAGCCCCCCATTCTCCCAATCCCTTGGCAACAAGTATATTGCGGTTGCTGTATTTCTTGATATTGCAAGTAGTGCATGTGACATACAGTCTATAGGCTAGGAATCTGACTAGGAAGGGTATAGAATCGACCATAACTGGCTGGATCTACGTCATGCTAGTAAACAGAGCTGCAACTAAGACTCTTCAAGGCGAAGCCATTCGGTTCAAGGTCACCAGGGGCTGCTCTCAAGATGGGGTACTATCTCCCCTTCTTTTGTCGCTCCTGATGGATAGTCCGCTTGATGCCTTCGACAGAAGAGAAGTTGATCAGCAAGCTTATTCATATGATCTTGTCATCCGGGCAAGATCCACGTCGGGTAGGGTAGCTTGTAATATCCTCCAAAGTGCGTTGGACGTTGTTAACAGTCAGTGCCTGAGGAAGCAGATGTCTGTAAACCCCAGCAAAACTCTGTTAATCCCCTTCAACAAGAAATGAAAATTGGACGATCTATCGCCAATTTCTCTCAATGGTGAGGTCATTCCATTAGGAACGGAAGTGAAATATCTTGGCATCATCCTTGATAAAAGACTCACCTGGAACGCTCACTTGGAAAAAATGTTACACAAAGCCAGACTGTCTCTATGGACATGTCGAAGGATTTTTGGTAAAACTTAGGGTTCAGGTCCCAAACAAATCCACTGGATTTTTGTGATTGTTAGACCAGTGATCATTTATGGTGGGATTGCCTGGACTTCGAAAGCTTTACAGAAAACGGCCCAAGCGAAGATCTCTGGCTTACAGAGACGAGCTTGTCTGGATATCACTGGTGTCGTTAGTATCACACCATCAACGGCCATAGAGATCCTTCTAGATCTGCCTCCTACCCATATTTTTCTGAAGAGAGAGGCTAGATGGACTGCATACAGACTTGTGCACATTGACAGTTGCAGTGCACCAGACTGTTGGTTGACACTAGAAGTCACAGCATTCTGGAAATGACCTCTGACTTTATGCCTCCAACTGTCAACTACGAACTGCCTTATAAAGTACTAATTCCGAGTAGAGGGGACTGGATCCTCCG
>WOGO01003920.1:0-13773 GCA_015342085.1 Leptinotarsa defecta | reverse complement strand
ATAAATGCTTGTGTTTTTAAATAGTTTATTTAGTGAAAAAGAAGGCTGAAAAGTTGCCCTTTTCTGAACTTTGAAGGGCCGTAACTTTTTAAATAAGAGAGAGCGCCGCTTTTTTCTTTCGGATTCGTAATCCACGCATCAAAATACGTAAGTACAGTCAAAAACTTTTTCAAAATCGCCGGGTGTCCACATAACGAAAATTTACCTATCGGTCAATTCTATCACATTTGTTGATATGCTCATGAAAATTGTTGCTACCATCTATATTATTTGCAACGTTCATTTAGTATAAGTAATACTGATGCAGGTTGGGCCCCAAAAATATCACTATGGATCCACATGGATACGCGCCTTCACATTCAGTTTACCCCAAAAGTTGCAACTTTACAGTTCGTTTACTGGACAGATTGAAAAATAAGTATGTATTCACAAATTCAACTTCTAGATTTGCACAATACCATTAAAAAAGAATGTGAAGTGCAATTCGGTAAAAAAAACAAAACATACGCAACACGAAGGTATAAGTGGGAGTGGAAGGGGCAGTTAGCCCCTTGTGAAAACGATCGAGGGCTAATATATCTTAACCAATAATACTGAACTATCAATCACATGTAGATCAACACTTTTGCACTTGGTCAACACACTGATTGGTGTATTTATTATTTCATTTCAATCGTTTATTTTTTAGGAATACTAACACCCGAACCGACGAAGAAATTCGATTCGAACATTATTGAAAAACGAGTTAGTTTTGACAGCAACGTTACGAATACAATGATGAAAGAAAAACTCATGAGTGCCCTTCGGAGTCAGTCACTAAAAGGAGGAAAATCATTGGAACACCGACCAGCCCTATCTCATTTCCACCAAGGCGACCAATCTGATAACTCGGAAGAATCTACGTCGAATGAAGTAAGTAGATGGATTCGGGTTTTCGATAAAAAGTACACAATTTCTCTTCTATTGCAATACATGTATGAACAATTTCTCATAGAAAGAATTGAATATTTCTATTGTTTTCTTTAGAAATAGAATTTTATAATATCATTCAGTAACCGAACGTTTTCATTTTATCAAATATAAATATAGAGTATATTGATAGTGAACAGACTCCTTGTAATGAGATTTCATTTCGAAATAACGTAATATTCGATATTTTTTGGAAAAGGTTGAAAAAGCAAAACAGGAATTTACTGAAAGGAGTGAAATTTGATGCTGTCTAAGGGCCGCTATGTATACGTGATATTTGTCAATTGACATTGCAAAAAGTATAGATATAAATTTTTTTTAAAAACCTTAGATGTAACAGTGGTTCTGTTAAAATAATTTCACATTTCCGGAGTATTTCCAATTACACCGGAAGTAGGTTCAAAGTTACTTATTTTGAATGTTGGGCGTATTCTACAACAAATTCTAAAATATCGTCATGTATCCTTCATCTTATTCCATATTACATAATATTCAAAATGATCGACATATTTTATGAAAAAGTTATATCTGCAGGAAGTTTTCAACTTGAATACGTTTATTAATATTTTTCAAATTTCGTAAATGATTGATAATGAAACGAATCAAAACACACCAAAGTATCCACAAATATTGAAATTCATATTTTAATACTGGAAAATACTTTTTTCAATCAGAACCCCTTTCTTTACCCACATTATCATGATAACATTAAAAATAATGGTATCTCACTGGATATTTCTTGTTTAAATTCACTTTATACCGTAATGCAACATGCATATTGCATATGACAACTTTAAATGATCTGTTTAAAAAAAATCTGTTTAAAATCTGTTTCTCCGTTAACCAGCTGTTGCACCCTTACGAACGACAACCCTCAGAAGTCGAAGTCGAAGTGCGAGCTAAGGATTAATGAGGTCTTACCTGTTAACGTGTGATTCGTAACACGGGGAATGATTGATTAACATTTTGAGGTTCACAAGATTTATCATATGACCAACTCCTATTCGTATTTACTGAATACATCGTGACGTAAATCACAATGTAAAGGAAATATATAGGGTATAAGTAAAGTAATAAACATTATCATTGTCAAGTCAATTCCGATAATATGATGAAAGATTGTGATATCAATTAACATAGTTAACTATTGTCAGATTTTTTTATATTGAATTGCAATATTTTTTGTGGAAACTGACCATTTTGTGATTTTATCAATAAGTGCTTCATAAAAGGAACTGGAAAGGTACTGTTTATATTGTATATAAAGAGATAAATGATATGAAGTCCATTTGAAATAAATCTAGTATTTGATGTAGAACACAAATATGATCTATAGAATTGAAATAACGAAGTTTAATCCCACCTTTTATATAACCAGAAGCGCTACTGACTTGAAACTATTTCATTTATTATTAAAATATTGCCAAATTTTGATTATTTCGGCAATTATAATTTTCCAATATCAATCGTCGCGACTCCGAATTTCCAGAGGATCAACCTGTATGATTTTGACTAAAGTGAGTAGTTTCATCTCAAAATAATTTTTCAGTATTCATCAGTATCTCAGAATTCACTATTTTCAGTACATTTGATTGTGATTTGAAATAGAAAGTTTATGAATATTTATAAGCTATTTTTCCACACTTTGTATATAGCATATAATTTGGACTATGTCACTTAAAGTTTTTTATTTGCTGTTCCACTAGGACGAATTTGAACTTCAAATTTTTGAATACGGATCTGTCTTTTGTTGTTGCTCTATCAGTCATGTGGAATCTAACTCTTGGGAACACCGCAATTCTGAAAATTAAATAAATATTGAGTAATGTATAATCAAGCAACAAATATTTCTGTCTTTTTCTCACTACAAAACTATTTGTTTCTAATGTTGCATAACTGATGCAACGAAAGATTCGCCTACTAATAATCACAGTATATTATGATCTATCTATATTATGATATATCTATCACTATTCAAGAATTGTCAACTATCATAGGAATTGATGTTATCATTGAACAAAAGGATTTTTGAATAAAATAAAGAAATATAGTTGATTCTTATTTCTTTTATTTCATGTATTTGAAAAGTGAATATTATCAATATCTACAGGCTGTTGACTTATTTCAGAGGATAAACCATTTATCATATTCGAATATTTTATAAAAAAAAAAGTTCGTATAAACCCACACCAAAACATGATTCTATTTTAGAAAAAAAATGTAGAGTATATTTTGTTCTAAATTAATCTAAAAAACATGAGTCGAGAAAGGTTTCTGCATTCATTTCAGCTTTACTTTTAGTTTCAAATTACTTATCAATTTAGGAAAACTTTAATTTTCAGAATTCGGTTTCATATCTGATGGGCATACGAAGAATATTTTATTTTTCCTGAAGTATAAGACGCGATAAGGTACCACAGAGTATTTGCCTCCAAAATTCTTGCCTACCGGCAGTGGCGCAAAAATCTCAGTGCCGAATACCGAACTAGGTTTCTTAATGCCTGCAACAGCTGCAGAATAAATGAAAGCAAATAACTTCACAATCAGAGAATTAGGGATAAACTGCTTGCCAATACCAACAGGTCCAGATCCTTCTGGTCGATAGCTAAAACAGTTAATCAAAACTTTACAAAATCCACAATTCCACCACTAACACAAGCGGATGGTTCAATTACAACAACAGTCATAGAAAAAGTAAATCTACTAGCTGCACAATTTGCGTCCCATTCCACAATCAATTTTGCCAGGAAAGGCACCGCCCACTATTCCCAAACTAGAATCCACAATGCCTGAAATTACTCTTCAATAACATCTAGTCAGACGAATTTTGAAACAGTTCAATATCAACAAGCGTCTGGTCCTGATGAAGTGCCCGTCATCGTACTTTAAAAGGGCACAATTGAACTCACACTACCATTTTGCTGACTTTTCAACCTGTCTTACAAGGAAGGGGTTTTTCCTTCAAGTTGGAAGATTGCTCGCGTTCAGCTTATTCACAAAAAGGGCAAGCGAAATCTTCCAAATAACTATAGATCAGTCATTTTGCTATCAGTGATATCAAAATTTATGGAAAAAACCATAAATCACCATATCCTCAAATATTTGGAAGATTTCAACATCTTGAGCAATCATCAATATGGCTTTCGGAAATAAAGGTTAACAGGCGACCTTCTATCGTATGTTACCCATATTTGGAATAACGCAATCGGGGAACATGGAGAATCAAAAGCTGTGACGCTTGATATTTCTGAGGCTTTTGACCGTGATTGGCATGAGGGTTTGCTGGTCAAACTTCGATGCTATGGCTTATCGTATCATTTCTGTGTATGGCTCTCCAGCTTCCTGAAAGAACGTTCCCTGCCGTTTGCAAGTGGTCGTCGATGGATATCTCTCGATTACTTCAACCATCAATTCTGGTGTTGCCCAGGATTCCATATTGTCTACAACCCTCTTTTTATTGTATATTAACAACTTATTGGACGAATTCCAGAATCCACTATATTGCTTTGCTGATGACTACACTTTTCTCATCATTCAATTTGGATTCCAGGAGATCTGCTGCGGATGCACATCTTGACCGGCAGCAGGAGGTTGCTTATCAAAAATCCAGACATCGATTTTCTCCAGAAAGATAAATGTCTCCGAACCAGATATAATAATGTCAGGATAGACAATTCCGCTTTCTGCTTCAATAAGTTTGTTGGGGGTTTAAATAGACACCAATATCTCTTGGCATAATCATCTCGCTGGAATTGCAAATGTTGCTTCTCAAAAACTTGGAACACTGTTTCGAACTAGAAAACACTTCACACCTCAGTAACTTTTGATACCAGATTAGACCTTCTTTGGAGTATTGTTCTCATGTATGCAGCTCCGCCCCAAACATACCCTGGAGCTGCTGGATTCCATCCAAAAAAGAGTCATCCACCTGATTGGAGACGCGAACATCACTTGCAACATCGAAGAAAGGTAGAAGATTTGTCTCTCTTCTATACATACTTTTACAAGAAGTGTTCAAGTGACTTGGCACATTTGATTCCACCAAGAGAGGTACATATCATAAAAAAAATACGTGACGGACTGTGGCTGCTCATTGTTTTGAGGTTCAACTCAGTACACCTCGAACTTCACTATTCAAGAACTCTTCCACTTGGAGAACTGCGTTTATGTGGTATAAGCTTTCTGAGAACGTTTATCTAAATAGATTTAATCGCCATCGGTTCAAATCCAATGTGAATCGCTAGTTTTGCTCATGCACCGCTTTTAGAGCACCCTAAGGATTTTCCTGTAGACCTTGTGTTTTGTCTTGAAAAAAACGTTGTGCTATACGATGTCATTATTATTTTAAACCTAATTACATCAAAAGAGGTCATTTTCAAAAGAGGTAATTTATAGTTGCAATCGGTTCAATCTCAATCTGCGGAAAAATATCTTCAGAACGAAGCAATTTATGGCTACATGCAGGTTTGTCTTTCTTTTTGGTTGAATATGACAATCACACCCTGAAAATGAAGTCGTCACTTTTAATACAGGTGGTTATTCTAAATGACCCTGCTTTGCCTATTCTTCTTTTCCTTTCAACCAAGTTGCAAATGAAATTGTCTGTGGAAAAGTAATTTTAGGTAGAATATTCAGTAGGAACTCAGAATAATCAACAATGTTCAGTTCTATAAGTGTATGAAGAGCTTTGGGAAAAACTCTTTTTGGCTTTATACTTCTTCTTATTTTCATGTTCATCAGTCTTACTTTTTCGTTAAAAGACTGTGTACATCAATACATATGTTACTTTGAGCTAAAACAAAATTTGAATATTAGGAAGCATATACATATGATTTATCTACATATGACAAGTATTTATTATTCAGCAGAATAAGAGTGACAATTATAAAATATGAAAACTATGAGCAAATTGCTAATCTAGGTGCCCACCGTCTGAAAGCGGCTTTAAAGTGCTAACTAGTAGGAAAATATTTATTATCATTCTAATGAAAGTTAAAGATCAGTTTGTTCTGCTATTAGCCTGTAAAAATGTATTTCAGGCCTTTGGAAGTCAGAATTTAAAGATAATTATACACAGTTCTTACAAATATTTCGATTATTCATTTTTTGCTTCCTTTTTGATAGTATAGTTGATATAAGTGCAGAAGAAATTTCCCAAAAATTTTGAAATCACTGAATTATATAGATAATTGGTTGTTATTGTTACATAGCGTATTACCTATCTATATATTTTATGGCCATAGCCAATGTAACACTGATATTGGCTTGTCATCGAGAATGTCAAACTTCTCATTCGAAGAAACACGCGTTCATCTCCATTTCACAGTCAATAGAAATATCATGTATTGTTTATGTATCAGCTCCATTACGCCAGAGAGGAAACGACACCCTTGGAGCTGTGTGATATCGAGCCCATAAGCGGCACCGTCTTCCGGAAAGTGACGGTCCGGAGAAGGCGTCAGGATAGCGCCCGGAAAATTTCTGCCGTGGATGCGGGTAAGTCGCTTTTCTTTATTGTGAATGCTGGTGAAAGGAAACTGCCGAAAGCGTACGACTAGGCGTTAGATAACGTAAGTGAGGGATATATTGAGATGGTATACTATTAAAATTATTAGCTCAGTGAAACTCTTAGTATTTCGATTTTTTGGAATCTGATATTTATCGCTGCTAACGTTTGAAATGAGAAAAAGTGTAGTGAACATAGAAAATTTCGAAGAAACTGTTCTCTAAGTTGGGTCTAACACTCTAAAAATAATTATCACACACATTTCAATACAAAATGTTATACATTAGTCGAAATTCTTGGTATTTCGTCTCCAATAACTTAGGTAATAGTTTAATTCAGATAACCGCCGGCTATAGAGAACTGATGAAATACAAAAAACTATTTAGGACATAGAACGTAGACATTAAACTCGTTTAGAATTAATAATGTCTTTCATAAAACATTCAGTTACTTCTTTCCCGATTACGATTTGGCATACAATTATTTGTGTTCATATGTACCCATATATGTCTTATTTAGTTTCCTACTGATAACATATCAGAACTTTCAGATACAGAATGTACAAATTTTCGTTATTTAAATCCCAAACTGATAATTTCATGATCATATGAGTAATTGTTTTCATTTTCCTTCACAATACTGCCAAATTATAACCCAATTATTACATTTCATTTATTTTGCAGGAGTCACCGGCGTAACCTTATGAAACAGTTGACATATATTGCGAACCACTAAAGTTACCTATCGTGAAATGATATTCACAATATTTTTTATTCATCATGAAATTCACTACAAAAAATAATAATTCTCTCGTGCCTTTTTTGTAGAAGTCATCATTTACAAAATTAGCTATCAATTTATACTAAAATAATAGATATATTATTCAAAGACACTATGATGGAAAATATTTTTAACTTTTCACATATAGTCAGTGAAGGAACTGGTCAAATTTCAAATATGCGGTTGGTTATCTCCTTCACAGGCAGATGGGGCGATGACAAACCTGTCGTTTGTTGTCCGCTTCAGCCTAGTTCGAGAAATGATACTCTGAAGGAATTCGATTTTCAATTATCTCAAATCATCGACTTTATGTTGATGATAGACACTACCTGACGAATGGTCAAACAGCCCGAAACCGGTCTGCAAGTCCAATGAAAATCTATTGCAGCAGTTGTATCGGCAACAGCATATGCAGGAATAACTTCATTAACTGCATCAACACTTGTCTGATATAATCCAACGCCCTTTGTAGTATTAGCCAGGGGAGTAGTTGCGTTCTGATAGGTGTCATTCCATAAACCTACAGTGTAGGGAGTTGACACTGCCCTGAACGAATTGTTCCTTTAGATGATTTGAAATATTTTTAAGTTTGTTTTCATGTATTCTTCTGGATAGAAACATGACTCATTGACTTTTTTTTTAATTTATGCCACTGGAATGCCACGTTCACGTAACAGAATATTCTTAAGATTTCGGAACATAAATCATTTTGAGATCAAGTTGGTACAAAGTTTTTCCAATTTAAACCAGCTTCTATAGTGTTTTCTAGAAATTCAACTGATAAAGTAGGCTCGATTGAGATATCAGTTTTTATTGTTAGAGTGTTGCATTTCTTTGGTGAAGTTGAAAAGAATATTGTTACGGATCAAAAGACGAGTTTGACAAAGGGTGGTTTTTATAAAAAATATATATTACACCTTTTTGCATATATTTTGACGATAAATATAAAAGGTGTTTTTGCTGTTTTTCACCTCAACAAACTGAAAATTGTAATAAAGAACTCTATACAGTTGTAGAAAGGGCAAACCGATAAGTTACTGCGTTAACTCGAAGTATTTTTCACAAAAAAAATATTCATCAGTAACTTGTCGTTTCTGATAATTTTGCTCATTAAAAAAATAGAACTAAGGAATCATAAAGTCACTTATTTAACTTATTCAACGTTCCGAGGGAGTTTTCATAATAAAACGAAAAAAAACCAGAAAATTCGTTTTAGGTTTTTCCAATTTTGATGACGAAGGCAGAATTTAGCCTCCGAAACGTTGCGATTAATATATGTATAATTTGTTAACTTTCCACACTTATTCGGGTTCGCTGATTGAATGGTTTTCAAACTGTCAAATTAGTCGCACAGGTTAGACTTGAGCACTTTTGCGCGAGTCTACTACTCTAGTAGTAGCGAGTCTCTAGTCTTCAAGAATCAGCTGGGTAATTATTTTGAACCGTCCTATTATCCTTCGAACTGCGAACCCCAATACGCCTTTCGTTTAATAGGCAATATTATTAAATACAAGTTACTGAATTTTCATGTTTTATTTCAGAAAAAAGGTCAATAAAAACTATAGCCTCATTTTGTGGTTTCAAGAATTTCATTAATTTTATCTTATTTCAATTTCTACATAATAACTAAAAAAGTTTGGAAACAATTTTATAGAAAATGTCCTAATTTTTTCCGAGACGTGAAGATGTTAATTTCAATCGTGAGGTAATTAAACTCTCTTTTTAAAGAACTGGTTCCAAAAAACTGACATCTCTTTTCATTTGAGAGTAGCTCAAGTAATATCTGAAAAATCTCCTAGATGCTGGATTTTTCGATTAACATATCCATGAATATCTGCAATGTAATATGTTTTTCATTTTTTTTATGTTGGCAGCAGTTTATCGGAATCAAATTTTCGTTTAGATACAAACATAGAAGAATCTGCACAAATCTGACTAAATTAGAAAGTCTCTCATTGTTTTCCTCACTTACGCTGATTAACAAATGCAGTGAATAGGGGTTGTGGGCAGAACTTAGGGTGTTGGGAAGTGCTTCTGTGACTACTGGTGGAGGAAGTTTTGCTCTTCAAGGATGTCGCTTTTGTTGGTGAGCGGCTTTGATGTTCAATATTCTGCTAGTAGAAACAACTATTCAATCGTTTAGAACACGTACACAGTATCACGTAGGCGGTCAAGACGAAAAGCAAAATACGACATAGCTTCTGTCGAATACAATTAATTACAATTAACGAAGAAAGTTCCAGACAAAACTTCATTCAAAGTTGGAAGAGATATATTTCAATATTGAGTCAATATAGAATACTTAATTGAGAAAATGAGTACTACATTCATTAATCAGTTTCCTACGATAAAATATTAACATGTTCGTAAAAGTTTGAAGAAATATATTGCAACTACTTCTTGATACAAAAAAAGTGGGAATCTTCCAAAGAAAGGAAGGAAGCAAACAATTTCAAAGGAAGTAACTCTATACATAGATGTGCAGAGCATGCATAGAAATAACTTTCAGATAGAAACTGGAAGAAAAAGCCCTTCAATATAAACATTGAATTACACGAAATAAAAATTCTTCTGAAACAAATACTTTTATATAAACACTGAATTATACAAAAACACTCTTTTCTACTCAGTATTCCAAACATTCGTTATGGAATTGAATCAGATATCATTCATAGGATTCTTACACAATATACTAAATAAAAGGTGAAAATTCCACTTACATCCTCACTGGTAGACATCGATGCTTCGCCGTAAGACTCTCGCCTTTGGACTCTTCAATACTGAGGAGTCCTAAGGTAAGTGTATTAGGGCGAAACATCGATGTCTACCAGTGAGGATGAGAGCCCCAAGGTAAGTGTCTTACGGAGAAACATCGATGTCTACCACTGAGGATGACAGTGTTCCGTGTAAGTGAATGTTTTACCTATTTCAATTCCATAATGAATGTTTGGAATACAAACTGAGTAGAGAAAAGTGTTTTTTGTATAATTCAATGTTCATATAGAAGTTCTGGTTTCGAAAGAATTTTTTTTCGTGTAATTCAATGTTTATCTGAAAGTAGCTGTTTTAGGACGGCTTTTTCTTTCAGTTTGTGCCTGAAAGTAACTTCTTTGTATGATTTTCACATCTATATATAGAGTTACATCTATATTCTAGAGTTACTAGTTACTACTAGTTCGAAATTGATTGCTTCTTTCTTTTCTTTTGAAGATTCCCACATTTTTTTGTATCAATATGGAGTAGTAGAGAACCGAAAACTTTTTGTATATAATATATATATATATATAGATTATATATAATATGAAAGGGTTATATAGAAATATAACCCCTTCATTTTGAAATACATTTCAATATTGAGTTAATAGAGAATACTCAAATGAGAAGAGTTTTTATTAAGTTTCTAGGCTTTTCGAGAGATTAGTCATACTTATTTATGATTTTTCTATTTCAAATTGTCTCTTATCTATAAACTGAAGTTTCTCTCTCTCTCTAAAATTTGTTGGACGTTGCTTCCCAGTCGGGCGCATTTATCCAGGCCCCTCCTATCAAAGATGAGGGGGCAGCAGTCTTGCTCGAAGGAATGCTGCCATTTCCTCTAAACTTTCACATAAACTTTAACATCTTTGCACAATAGACAATCACAACATAAATAGAAGCCCTGCGGTAGCACGTGGCATCTGCGTACCTTCTTTGTGGACGGACATTATCGGCACGTCCTTCCACTACCACGGCCACCACGAAACTCCATAAACTGAAGTTTCTTGGAATGAATAAATATATTATACTCCAAGATCCCAGAACTCCCGTGCCTACGTAATTGTTTTATGTAATTAAGAATGTATGCTTATTTGCTAGAGCGAAAGCAAATACACTATTTTTCTGACATAACATCAGATCAACTGCTATTAGTAAACAACATTGTACTTGAAATGTGACAATATAATAGTTTTTCTAAAACTTCGTCTATGAATTGTCACATTAAAACAATTATCGTTAGGATGTCAAATATAAGTTGTGTTTTTTTGACACCCAGATTGAGTCATTCCTGTTCGATGTATTTCAATCTAGCAGAGATAGTGAATATTTTCGGTGGAAATGACAGGTCTGGTATGAGATTAGTGTGAACAAAACACACCTAGAGATTGCCGAGATATCGTAAAAGGTTTGTGGTAAACTAGCAAAAAGCAAACATACTTGATTGCAACTTACGTACCTCACTTATATTGTCCAAAATATAAGCTTCACTAAATTTATATATGACTGGTGGTTCTGGGATTTTGAGCTAGTGTTTTCGAATAATACGAACTTAATATAACTATTACATAAACCGGGTATATTCCATATACATATGCCAATAGTCTTCCAGATCATTTTCTTACAATAATGAGACCATCTTCTTTCGAAGAATAGTGTCATATCCGAATTCTTTCCGAGATGCGTATACTTTGCATCCCCCTCAAAGACTATCCTCAAGTCTCCACCCAATTTCCCAAAAATGATTATTGCTGACTTCAAATATGTCGGCAATAATCGACCTAGTTCATTGGCTTGCAGAATTAATGATTGAATATCAAACAATATGAATCAAGAAAATAAAGTAGGTTTTGACGAACTGAGTCATTCAATTTTGACCGCATTGCAAAGGAAATATCCACTATTTGACATTCAGCATTCAGAATTTTATTTCACCTAAAGATGAAGTTACGCGAGGAATCTTTGATGACCGCTAGTTAGGATGTATTTCGAAAAGTTCTAGTACTCGAAATTGAAAATTTTGTAAAAAATAATGATAATCGATTCATTTGAACTTTTTTCAATAACAACAACTTTTTTATCACAAATGAAACACTATATTTGTTGATTTTTCAACGAGTTCTTCAAAGATAAACGTTTCGTCATTATATCAGATGGCATCATGAAACGTCAAACAGAAACTTGTTACTCCTTGAGGGATAACCAATATACCAGTTACGAAGGTTTGTTGCACAGCCAAACTTCAATATCTTCCGTAAAATTCTGCCTCTCTACAACTTTCACTGCACTCGACCACAGAACAACGTTTTCCTGCATCGGTTTCATCTAGTACCTAGTCTGTTTGTAGGATACGCTGCAACAAAACAGAAAACAATTTTTATTTGGCAGGTGGTGACGAAGAAGGGCTTCGCAATATGCAGTTGAAGTCTCTAGACTTCATTGTTGGATGTTGAAGTTTTCTATCGATCATTTAGATGGCATCTCCGTATGAAAAATTTATTAAGGCATCAATCCTGGGTGAATATCTATTAGTATAAGTGAATAATTAGTCGTGCATTACTGGTAAAAAATACCCACCAAAACATTTTCATGTGAAGTATTGCCAGGATGAGTTTTCAAATCTCATAATGGGCTGAGTTTCTCATTCTAGGAAGTGAAGACACGCCTTAACTCTACAAAACTCTATAGTTGTAGGTTCACAGATGGATCTGAAACACCTTCCGGTTCTGGTGCAGGTATTTGCAGTCGCAGACCCAGGACAGAGATATCAACCTGCCTAGGAACCTATGCGACTGTGTTTCGAGCGGAAATTTACGCTATTGTATTGTGTGCGGAGAGATTGGAAGAATCCAACTCATACACAAGTCAAAAAAATATTCTCGGACAGTCAAGAGGCGTTGGAAGCAAATTGCCAAAAACGACTCTCCTGGTCTGGAAGACAATGAGGCTGCTGACTTCCTTGCAAAGGAGGGTGTTGCAAGCAGCTTAATCGGACCAGAACTGTCATTGGCACCGTTTTAGGCTTTGCCAAACAAATATTGAATACCTGGATGGCAAGAAGATTTATGGACTTTTGGCAGAAACTTCCAGGAGTGGCTCACTCTAAAGCGTTTATTCACCCTTCCAAGCTTGATACCAAGCAGTTGTTGAACAACATCAGGGATGAACTAAGATGTCTAACAGGTCTTCTTACAGGTCAGGTAAGGTTTTTAGAGTTCGGCAGAGCCGTACTCTTAGCATCTGACCTGAAAGACAAACTAATTGGATTCGTTAAGATGCTGGCTTTATTTGGTCGAGTGTGAATATGTATGAGCCACAATAAACCTTTGCGGGTTGCGGTGGAAGGTCGAATAGACCCACTCACTTTGTACCTAATCTAACGTAACACACCCATGGGCTTATGATTAGAAATGTATTTACAAATTTAAGACAGTAGGTTCCGGGGTGAAGAAACGGACAAGCCACATATTTTAACTATAAGGTAGGGTTTGTAGAATCAAGGCTTGTCTGCACTCCCTAATTTGAGGAGCTTAGCTGACTGTGAGATTAATGCAAGCAATATTATGTATTCGTTTTAGCAAAACTTTCCATGAAAACGTTGTTAGTGGCAAATCTTTATTTTGTAAGTTGCTTGTCTCCAACATTATTCACCGATCGAATATGAATAGGTAACATTTTTCAAGACTTCAATTCGTCCTATACAAATCTGCATATCCTACTTTAAGAGTTTGTGGAGTGACTTTGGAAAGGTGTTAAATACCTAT
>WOGO01003919.1:0-13773 GCA_015342085.1 Leptinotarsa defecta | reverse complement strand
TTAATCTCAGAGGTACATGAGTTCAACCATGAATACAAACCCCTCCATTTCCAGAAGAAAGGTTTGAAACTCAACCTGTTGGAGAGTATGGAAATGAACAAATTCAAAAACTCTCAACATCTTATGAACGATCAAACTGAATTGGATAATTCGCCATTATTGAATCTGTTCATTTGCAGGTGAAAATAGTTAGGTATACTTTCAGGTATACTTTCGAAAAATTTATTGATATTACTAATGAATTCATACCTGACCTTCTCAGGTAATTTTATTTTTTAGATAGACGAGTAGGTACCAGGTTAGAGTATATAATGGTGTATTTTAGAAGAAACTCTCAGTTTATGCTTGAGGAAGCTATTGTATAGCGAACACGTGTCGCGTTTTTTGTAAAACCCTTTTAAAATGAAAATCATACAATAAACTGTATAGATTAGTTTTCAAATATGGATTTTCATCAAGTATCGGCCGGTTCTACTCAATCATTTCAAAAGGTTAGCTGTTTGTAAAAAGAGACCAAGTTCATAACTTTCTTCCGATCAATTAATCTTCAAGTACTTCAGTATAACTATTTTCTGAGTTTGAAAGCCGTGAATTTTTGGATTTTTTCCTGACGTTTCGCTGGAGCGAGTGGCTAACTTCCTTAGAGGTTTATACATACATCCTGAGTTAATATCTCTGATGAATGAATATTACGGCTGCGTAATGTATTTATGTTGACTTCTCAGGTAGTTTGGTGTGCAAAAACCTGTAATTGGCTCGGGTGAATTACGTAAAGCATGTTTATATTGATTCAGGTAGGTGTGATAATACCTGTACCTGGATTTGGTAAATTGTCAAAAACGTACGATGACCCTTTTCTACCTGGCATCATGCTGTTTGCTATTCTTGAACTTCTTAGAATGGGATTTCATACTCGATTGAGGTTCACAGCTTCTACTTTTCTGTTGAAATTATCCGCGTGTTGGTGGATTTTCAGTGCCTCCCGTACCTTAAACTTTCTGTTTAAGTATTCATTGGTGAACTGTAAAACTCATCAAGATGAAAGAAACGAATATATGTTGAGTAATCGGCTAATTGAGTTTTTGAGTGAAATAACTTTTTTTGGTGTGACTTTTAGTAAAAATTTATTCTGATGAGAATATTCACCCTGCCATTTTTTGTGAAAAAATAAGAAAGTTATGGCAAATGAATTGAATTATTCATTATTTTTGTCAACCGAATCCATTAATATGAAAATGGTTCATTTCTCATCGGAGGGGCACTCAAGAGTAGTAAGGTTAGGTTAGGTTTATTGTGGCTCACATCTATTGACACTCGACCCAATCAGTCTAAAGAAAAATCTGTTTGAAATCTGTTTTTACGTTAACCAGCTGTCGCACCCCTACGAACGACAACCCACAGAAGTAAAAACTTGTGGGAGCAAATGATTAACGAGGTCTTACCTTTTAACGTGTGATTCCTAACCCAGCTTCTTAACGAAGTCATCATACAAACTTCGTTTGTATGATGACTTTCAGGTCAGATGGTAAAAGCACGGCTCTGTCGAACTCTAAAAACCTGATTGGATCCCTAGCGGGGCAGGCACAAAGTACGTGCTTGGCTGTTTCAAAATTTCACAAACAGAGGCGACACACACTGTCTTCCGACAGTACGAGTCTCTGCATATGATGATTCAAATGACAGTGACCTGTAAGAAGGCCTGTTAGACATCCTAGTTCATCCCTACTGTAGTCCAACAACTGTTTGGTATCAAGCTTCGAAGGGTGAATAAACGCTTTGGAGTGAGCCAATCCTGGGAGATTCTGCCAGAAGTCCATAAACCTTCTTGCCATCCAGGTATTCAATGTTTGTTTGGCAAAGCCTAAAGCGATGCCAGTGACAGGTTCTGGTCCGATGAAGCTGCTTGCAGTACCCTCCTTTGCAAGGTAGTCAGAAGCTTCATTGCCTTCCAGGCCTTCCTATGGAAGAGAGTCGTTTTTGGCAATTTGCTACCAATTTAGACGTTGCTCGGTAGGAGCCAAAAGCTTCCAACGCCGCTTGACTGTCCGAGAATATTTTCATTGACTTGTGTATGAAGTTGGATTCTTCCATTCTCTCCGCACACAATTCAATAGCTCAAATTTCTTCTTGAAATACAGTCACATACATTCCTAGGCAGGTTGATTGATATCTCTGTCCTGGGTCTGCGATTGAAAACACCTGCACCGGAACCGGAAGGTGTTTTTGATCCATCTGTGAACCAACAACTATCTCCTCTTAATATTTCCTTCTCCCGGAGGATCCAGTCCTCTCTACTCGGGAATAGTACTTTACAAGGCAGTCGTATTTGACAGTTGGAGGCATGAAGTCAGAGGTTATTTCCAGAATGCTGTGACTTCCAGTGTTAACCAACAGTCTCTCGCACTCTGCATTTAATTGATTTGTGCACAAGTTTGTATACAGTCCATGTAGCCTCTCTCTCCAAAAAAATATGGAGAGGAGGTAGATCTAGAAGGATTTCCATTGCCGCTGACGGTGTGGTATTGATGGCACCACTATAGCCAGACAAGCCTGTCTCTGTAAGTCAGAGAGTTTCGCTTGGGTCGTTTTCCGCAAAGCCTTCGGCTACCAGATAATTGCACTATAAGTAATCATTGGTCTGACTATCATCACATAAATATAATGGATTTATTAGGGACCTAAACCTCAAGTTCTACCATAAATCCTTCGATATGTCCATAGAGACAGTCTGGCTTTGTGTAAAACTTTTTCCAAGTGAGCGTTCCAGTTAAGTCTTTTATCAAGGACACTGCCAAGATATTTCACGTCCGTTCTGAATGGAATGACCTCATCATTGAGGGAAAGTGGCGTTAGATCGTCCGATTCACTCTTCCTGGTGAAGGAGATCAACACAGTTTTGCTGGGGTTGACAGACATTTGCGTCCTCAGGCACCAACTATGAACAAGTTACAAGGTGCTTTGGAGGATATTACAAGCTTTTTTCCCGACGTGGACCTTGCCAGGATGATAGGGTCATCTGCATAAGCTTGCAGATTAACTTTTCTTCTGTAGAGGGCATCAAGCAGACTCTCCATCAGGAGCGACCACAGAAGAGGAGATAGTACCCTACCTTGAGGGCAGCCCTTGGTGACACTGAACCTAATGGCTTCGCCTTGAAGAGTCGTAGTTGCAGTTCTTTCTACTAGCATGGCATAGATCCAGCGAGTTATGGTCGATTCTATACCCTTCCTAGCCAAAGACAATCTTATATATTTAGGTAGTTCATTGTCAAATGCTTCTTCAATATCAAGAAATACAGCAACTGCAATCTCCAGTTAAGTTACTCTCAAGGAGTGAAACTACAATAAACCGGAATTGCCAAAATTGCTGGACTCATCGATACTGAAATCTGTATTATCTTGACGAATATAGCAATTTTGAATCTTAGACAATGAAAATTTGAAAAAAATGGATTTTTTATTATATAGACATAGTCCAAGGCCTTACTTGGGAATCAATCTCCAACCAACTTTTCAACTGCTTGAACTGTGAGTTTACAATTTCCAAACCCAAATTGTATATGATTCAAAAATGTTGGTGTGTTTGTGTGTTATTTCTTTTATTGATAAGTCTCTTATTCAGCTCCTGTGAACGGCTTGCGTCAATGTTTTCGTTGGTTTCCGGGTTTTGCCGTGGTATTTTTAGGTTGCAATCTTCAAAGTTTCAACTGCAACTGTGTCAGTCCCTTCAGTGGCGTGATCGAAGTACTCTTCTCGACGTTTCAACTGACTAACACATTATTCTAGAACAGAGATTGTCAAACTTATTTTGTCTACCGCCCACTTTGAGAATCAATTCTTTCTAGCGCCACCCAAATTTTTTCACTTTACTACATCTTAAGAATCAAAATCGCAGTCATTATTTCAATAATTAAATTATGTTTGTCATGTGAAAATTAGACTTTCCGATGTAATATTATGAAAACTTTTTTTCTATTTACTCAAAAACAGCCGGAAGTCACCGCGTTCGGTAAACTGCAAACGATTTCTCTTTTCAGTTAGCAACGTTGCCACAGCACTAAATCCACATTCACACAAATACGATGATGGAAATGCTATCAAAAATCGTTGAACGAAGGACCACAATCCAGGGTACAATTGCGTTATTGGCTTTAGTAGCCAAAATTCTTAGTACCCATTTTTGAATTTTATTTTTATTTCCTCATTCGTTATCAATCAAATGAGTTCTTCTTCCAGCTGGGGTGATCCTGCTGTACTGACATTTGAAAAAGGGTTCAACACCCAGTCCGGTATTTCCAATTTTAAACTGTCCAGGAATCGTTCTGCGAAATCACAGTGGAGGTTCTCCAAATGTTGGCAGTAAACAAGCAAGTCGTCGTTGTTGAAGGATACTGCTGACAAATTAAGGAAACTGCGAAACTCAGGTCTGCCGATATTATTCTTGTATAAGAGCAATTTGGCTACGAAAGCAGCAATAACATTTTTTGTTTTAATCAAATTCAAGTCGTCACCTTGAAGTTGGAAATTGACATCGTTGAATGATTTATACAGGTCTGTCAAGTACGCAATATTATTCTTTGAAGTGATGAGGTTGTCGTGCAATTCTTTGTCTTTGTTTTCCAAGAACTCTATTACAGTGTCAAATAGATTGTAAAATCGAGTTAGACAGTTACCTCTTGATAACCAACGCACTTCTATGTGAAATGGCAATCGGTTGAAATCTTCATCATAGCAACACAAAGCTGATTCAATAATATGCCATTTAAAGAGCTGTTTCGGATTTTATTGACTACTTCGATGATATATTGCAGTGATTGAGAGAGTCGCTCACTCAAATTTTTCGCAACAAAATTTTGCCTATGAATGACGCAATGTACAGCGAACACATCTGGAATTTTATTTTTTAAGTATGCTATGAAGCCTCTGTTACGTCCTGACATAGCCGGAGCGCCATCCGTAGCAGCTGATATAATATTCTTCAGTGGAATTTCTTTCTCACCACAAAATTTTTCCAGTGTAGTAGGTATATATGGTTTCTCCTTTTGTATCCGTTTCTGAATTTCTGGCAAATAGTAGTTCTTGATATATTTTCTCATTTTTAATAAACCTCACGTATGACAACACCAATGCTTCATTCTTTAATGAAGTGGACTCATCCAACTGAATTGAGAATTCAGAAGTCTTCAGATGATTGCACAATGACTCTTCAATATTTTCAGCCATCTCATCAATTCGTCTTCGCACGGAACTATTGCTCAAAGGAATTTTTCGCTGGTTTATGGAGCACAGTAGTTATTACTTCTTTTATTGCCGGTAAAATTTTATCCTCTCCAATAGTGTGAGGTTCAACTGTCTGAGCAGTTAGCGAGGAGATATTGTAGAAAGCTCGGAGTCCGTGGTCGTCTTGCTTATAAGCCGCTGAAAAAAGTTTTGACACAGTTGGCTGAGCTGAGTGTTCCTGAACCAGTTCTTGAAAATAAGTCACTCTTTTGTCTTTCTCACCTGAATGCATTTCATTCAAATGATCTTATAGCCTTGAGAGTTTCATCGCTTCATTCAAAAATGTTTTTTGACAAAGAAGCCACATAGGCGAAGATGGATTTGTGGCATTTTCAATAAATCCGTATTTTATATATTCCGCGCTACACTGCCGTTTCTTTTTTTTGCTTCCTACATAATTTTGTCTTTAAAAATGCCGAAGTAAAGAATCGGGTATCAATAATTTGCTAATGACTCCGCTCATAGTATTCACCACCGCACTTACAGCACTTTACTTAGCTAGTCGCTAACTGAATTCACTTGTTTTCATAATATCGTCGAATGATATTACTGACTGGATGGCGCCCGCTTTTATATGAGGCAGCGGACTGGCCTAGTACTTTCGAGAATGGAGACTAGAATCTTTTCGCTTCGCATTGAATCTTACCGCCATCTGTTGTACAGGTTGGCAACTATCGAACAGGAAATGGTTACTGTCTAGTTCCCTAGATGGCGTTACACGAGGAAACGCGCGTTAAGTTTGTATTAAAAGCATAAAAACAGTTGTAAAGTAGCCATCGCCCCCCTAAACCGCTTCAACGCCCCCCAATCTTCTCTGTGCCCTTAACTGTCCCCCTATAGGCTTCCAGCGCCCCCACTTTGAGAAAGACTATTCTAAAGCAAGGATGTTGACAGTAAAAATAAAATCACCGATAGGTTCCAGAAAAGTATCATCTCACGTCTATTGGCATTACCTTGCATATCAACTGTCGCAGAATGCATTATTACGGAATACTAGCTCACAATGTAACAATGCAGAATTGTCGACGAATGCCCTTTACAACAGAGCTATTGGCCGGAATTTATTAATCCTGCTGCAGTAGCAGCATTATTCGTTCCTCGGGAGATATTTCAGATATTTACTGCGTTTGAAGTCGTCAGAACTTAATTGGCTGACTTTTTATTGCGAACGGTTGAGTTTCAGCGGATCGGCGACATGTGGAGATGTATTTCATTTTGAGACTACGTTATATACTTAGAAAATTCCTGCGACGACGTAATGAATTCAGTAGAAACAATTTGAAAGTAGACATGGATGATTGGGAAATTCTAATGAAGATAACTTAGTGAATTGCTATTGAATTCTCAGAGTGAGATTCACTGGGTTGTATTAAGAAAAAAATTTTTCACAAACATATTTCGTTCGTTTCTGAGATAAAAGACGTTGAAGTTTGAAAAAATATCATAAATATCCTTACAATGTTTCGGTTGAAATTTGCTACAGTTATTTGAAGTGATATGGCGTTTATTCAGGTGTAACTAGGTTGAAATTATTAGGTACAGTTGAATTGTTGTTGTGATATTTTATTTTTCAAATTGATCGACTGAAATTTCAACTTTCTCGTCACTTGTGTTTTCTTCATATCTAGCTTCACTATCGTACCGTTTTTGGGAAACACCCTGTATATGAGATTGATCTGTGATTTGGAGAAAATAACTCATTTGAATAATAGTTTTTTGTGATATTTTCAGTAGACAGTTTAAAAAACCGCATACAATCGCAACACCATTCGATTCCTTCACAATGCCGCTTAAAGAATAATATCTCGATCATTTGGGGCGTTTTTCATTGATAAGTTAGATATTCAGAATCGAAATCAAACATATTTTGGAAAAACAACAGAAAAAATGGCTTCATTTTTGAATAAACGAGATATTGAAATTGCATATAGAACAGGTACTTCGTTGGAAAAATAAAGACAAAACATTCAAATTCGGGAAATCAGGAGTATATGAATTGGAGTGTGTTACGTGTTCTGAAGTATATATTGGTCAAACTGGCAGAACATTCAGGAACCGTATCCAGGAACATCGTATAAGCTATGTGAATAAGATAACAAATTCAACATATTCTAATCATCTTTAGAAGAACACCATATATTTAACGAATACTTAAAAATTTCACACATAGAAAATAAAGGTTTAGAGCTAAATCATTTGAATGTAATGGAAATCAAATGAACTCAAGAACTCAAACACTCTAATGAATTATTGAATTGAATTATTGAATTTTCATTTTTAAAACCGATGAAGTACTATTATTGATGTAGAAGTGATATAATATGCTCTATGTAAACATAATTGAAAATGTTCTCCAAGTATATAAAAGTTGTAGATGTTTAATTTTATGAAATCTTTATGGATTTTCATCAACTGACAGCCAACTCAATCAGAACAAAATTTTTTTTTTCGTGGAGTAGCCGTAGAGCTCAAAAATTCTCATTATTCCAAATTATTCTTGATGTCATAGAAAAATTATAGTATTCTAGTCGTGAGAAGTGGTCATTACAAGTCATTTCGCGTCGACAAGCTTCATTTCAAAGGCAATAGCCACATTTCTCACTCGTTGAATAACGTATTGACATCGATAAAATGTATGAAAAAAAATATTGAATTTCATTAGTTCGGACTTGAAATTCCTGAAGAAACCAATAATTCAATTATTTATTGATATGTATTCCATTTTTTGTTTAATTGTTCAATCTTTGATTTTTTTCTTGTATTTTATTTCATTGTTATTTCATTTCAGTGTTTTTTTGCTAAACATAATTGTTATTTTCAGCTATTCATTTCAATTTTCATTTGGATTGTTTTCTTCTGGGATTTGAAACAAAGAATATATTGATGGGATATTGAAATCGGTGAAACAAGTAGTTAATTTTTGAAGATAACAATGGATATTATCAATCAAAACATCGTGAAGTAAGATTTCAACTCTTTTTTCTCATTACTCATATTTTTATCATCTTTATCAGGTTATTTGAATTGCTCAATTCTTTTATTTTGAATGTCCACACTTGTTTCACTTGTTTAACCCATTTATTGATTAATTCTTATTTCAGGTCACAATAAATCATTTCTTTACAAATTGACATAGATATTTAAGATTTTTTTCGTTTTCAGAAATGATTTCATTCTAACTAATCCATTTAGATATTTCAGTAGGAATGATTTCGGTGCTAAACATTCCTGGACAACTGAAATGAAATGATTCGTTATTCCGTAAACTATATCCAGAATTTCAATTCATTATTGTTATTACTGCAACGCCATAATTGTAGATCTTTCCAAATTCCAGTAGAAAATCATATTAATTCATTTAAATCCACATATTATTATGTATCGCAAAAAGTATTATTTGGTAAGTATTATTTGGTGATGGTTGATAAAAAATAATCAGAATAATCAGATAAAAATGAGAGAATACATGTTATATATTCCCAGCTACGATACAACATACATTTTAGTTCTAGTAAAATAAAAAATTGTTTATTTTAAGTAACTTAACGGACATGGATTGAAAAACATAAGCAGACAGAGATGTATAAATGAAATGTTTTGAATTAATTCACAATGTTACACGAATAAATAACGAAAAAATAAACAAACATTACAATAATTCACATAATTTCAACAACAAACCATATGAGTGAGAAAAATGAAGCATAACGTTACCAAATCGTAACTTTTACAATATCCCTCCAAAAATACTGTATGAAATGTACAATCATCATTTAGAGTTGGAGATAATGATTATTCTAATCAAACTAAAACATTTTGGTAACAATAAATAATTACAACAGCTGAAATTGGCCCAAAAATTATACATGTACAGTATCATGATCACCCAATATAAGTTTAATTATAATAATAATAGTTATACCACTTCATTTTGACATGCAGAAACATGTATGGAATTTTAAAGAAATAGCCAATCAACTATGAAAATAAAACCAAAACTAAAACTCTTCCAAAGAGTAAAATCTGCATTTCAACAGGTACTTTCTAAGAGAGACAGAGAGAGAGAGAAAGAGAGAGAGAAAAAAATTTTTTATTGTCTGAAGAACAATAATTCTATTAACAAAGCGTATTTCATGTCAGTAGTTTTGAAAATAGACACATAACAAAACACAGTCACAAGATAAACCTAAATAATTGAGAAAGAGACATAACAAACCATAAATCAGTCCGAAAATAATGAATGAATAGGTAATTAATATCTGACCAGAGTGATTACACTAACACAAGATGATTTCAGTATTGCAATTGAATTCGGTTCAAAATGTTTCATTTGTAAAGTCAGCAATGCAGGCTTCTCACTGAGTGAAGTTTTAATTGTTTTTAAATATAGTTCAGCTTTTTATTTTCCTTATCTCCAGTGGCAGATTGGTGAATATTTTATAACCATCTAATATTTTCTGCCTGCCTAGTATTATAATTCGTTCAGATGACTTCAGAACTGCTGGTATGCAGTTTCCAATATTGCTACACTATCAGAATTTTATATTTAATAAATTATGGTCAACAAGAATCTCGACTATTTGCTTGACACATGTACCGTATTGCCTGTTTTTGTTGGATAAAAATGGTTTGGATGTGGTTGTTACAAACTCCACATAAGGCAATGCAATAACACAGGTGAGATTTGATTATTGAATGATAAACCATCTTTGCGTTGTCCAGATGCTAGTTTGCATTCGAAAGCCTAAATATGATTTAATGTCTGACGAAAGTTTTGAACAACAGTCACAGTGAGTGATCTATACATAAGATTACTGCTTGAAAATGGCAGATGTTAGTCATTTTGCTGTCTTGTATTGATAGCGTGAATAACATATTACATACCCCCACACAGGATCGAGAAATGGGATCGAAACAACATATTAAAATATTGATGCCTTCATTCAACATTAGAAATTGTGTTAACTAGTTTAGTGATCCATTATTTTTTCTGAAAAACTTGGTTGGGTAACAGGGTCAATTTTTTCTTAAAAAAACAATTGTTTTCTTGTCGATGTTTTGGATTTAATTAAATTCTTCTTCAGAGCTCTGTAACAATGAATTTTCATTAACATACCTTCCACAACACTTATACTATTATTATCGTTTCAATTTCACAAGAAATAATGATTTCTTAATTAAATTACCTACCGAAAAGTAGTTTTTTCGTGTTGATAATATCACTTTTTTAAAAACCATCAGACATATTAGTTACATATTAAAAAAAAATACAAATATTGCAACAACCAAATTCCGAGACAACACCAACACAAAACGACATGAAACAAACGAATGGTTTTATCTGTGATTCTAATAAGGTGGTGTCTGTTTTTTAATCAATGCCGGAAATAGAATAGTTGGACGATCGAAATAAAAAATGTGTCCATATTCTTTTTCATGTTCAACGCTGTGGGGTTTTTATATTCACTTTCTTTGAGACTCTTATGTTCTGAAACTCGTGTTTTAAGATACTATTCGGTTTGACCAACATAGCATTTGTGACAGCTTTCACAGTTCAATTTGTACACTATATTGGTGGTGTTTTCGTTTCGAGAATGCTTTCCAACTATATCTTCATTTGAACAGGCCACTTCACTTTGTTCGGTACTCAGTAGCATTCTAAGTTTATCAGGTAAATTTTCTACGAATGGAATTTTGTGATATTTGGATTTCACCCCTGTACTCTGGGAGGAGAATTTTCTTTCTTCAATTATTTTTCTAGTTAGGGATCTAGAAAAATTATTTTTTACTAGGTAATTCTCAATCAATTGGAGATTTCTGTTATGAAATTCAGAATTGTTAATGACAATTGAAAATTATGTTTTGAAAAATAATTCAAAAATCTCTCAGAAAAAGTTGGTTTATGATATCAGTCTACGTTTAAAATTCGCTTTGCATCTTTGATTATTTTAGTATTTGAAAATGCTTACGAATTGTTTTCTTCCATTTCTAGAGTAAATTTTAGTTTTGGATGAAAACTATGAAAAGTGTCTACTATTTCAGTTTATCCATTTCTCGGAATGGAAGTAACAATATCGTCAACATACTTTTTGAAAACAGGCAATGAAAATTACACAGATGAAGCCATAATAATATCATCAACACGAAAAACCTACTTTTCAATGAGTAATTTTATTGAGAACCCATTATTTCCTGTGAAATTGAAACGGTATTATTTTTATAAATTTATGTAAGGTATGTTCATGAAAATCCATTGTTACAGAGCCACGAAGAAGAATCTAATTAAATTGGGAAATTATTAGAAATGATGTTTGGAAAAATACATGACGGTATAATAGATGAGAACATTGTATATACAAAAAAAAACTGGAAATTATACCAAATTCCATTCCAGGAATCTGCTTGACACTTCAATTTTCACTTAACATACTCTACACCGAGTAAAGTTGTAACCTCTACTCTAAATAAAATCTGAAGAATCCCCCTATCGTCCGCGGCTTCAACTTAATTACTTCTGGAGACTCACACATGGCTAACAATCTCTTAGTATACTTTTCAAAAACTGCGGCTTTTAGTTTCTTGCCGCCAAAAGTGAACTTGTCGCCGCACAACGAGAACTTAAGCTGCCACTCCGTTTCTACATACTTCAAGTTAACAAAAACGAAAGCGTTTTTAACCAGAAGATACATTTCAACCTGAGAACTATTCACATCCAGAGGAGCTTCCAAAAAAGCATCGGATACCATGACTTGAGGGGAATGATTTTTCTCAAAATGGGTAGAAATTTCAGACAGTATCCCCTTGAAATGGCAAAAGCTCACGGGGCAACTTCTCACAGGCTGTTTGTCGCACGTGAAATTGTGTTGCTCGACGTCATGCGAATAGTTGCCGCAATTTCTCCAGATGCACTCGAAACTGAGTTGCTTGTAGCTCTGTTCTGACATCCGTAGTCTGGAAACTTCATCGAGGATTGAATCCCGGTACACAGATTTGCAGTAGCTGCATAGTGAGTATTCGCTGTGCCAGAATCGGTAGAAGAATACATAGTTATTTGTGTATCGGCAGGTTGAATAACCATACTGCCCGCATAGCAAGCAGTGTGGGTACAATCTCTGAGACTGATCTATGCTCAGAAAATGATCAAAAGGCGGTTCCTTGGGTAAACTGAACTGTCCGCGCAAGAAAAAGCCTAGTTTGATGTTACGATTTTGAACTAGTAGCCATTCTGGGTACTCCGTACTTGAGAACATCAAGGCAGCGTTCCTTATGGGAAGAACAGTTTGATCCTCTTTTTCAGGAAACAAAAACGCCACAAAAACTACGAAAGACTTCTCTTCCGCTACGACGGTTTCATTCACAACAAACTCAGGCTCCATCTCCGTGTACGGGCAACAAGATGTCACTCCAGAAACAACTTGCTTGCTTCCGTAGTGGAGCGTGATTCTTCGGTACACCCGTTTGTCACCCCAGTTTCCTAGGCAACCAGCGCTCATGAAATAACTCTTTGATGATTCGATGTATCCGATGTTTATGAAGAACAGTTTGTTTCTTGTGTCATAAAGAAACCACTTTCCAGCTTCCATAGGCTCCCCCAAGTCTACTTTGAACACGGCGGTTTCCAGAAGGAGATTATCCTCGTGGAATTTTTGAAAATGTTTTTTCATGCTGTACGACGGAATCATGTCGCCATCTTCGCAGATTGGACAAGCGTACTGATTTACTTCACAAGACTTCTCGTGATCTTCAACTCTGTCGATGGTGAGGAGTTCCATGCATCCATCGTAACAATTTATACAGGGAAATAAATAATTCCTTCTGTTTCTGTCTATAACGAAATCATCGTTTTCATCGGGACACCTTCCGCACCTTCTCCTTTTCTTTGAATTCACTTTCACTGGTTTTACTGATAAGAACTTGTCACAAAAATCACACGTAGCATTATCTATTTGTATGTACTGTGCCATTGTTAAAATTATTTCAAAAACTTCTACTGAAGACGAAGAAACACCTTTCACGGCAATGTTCAGATGAAAAATGAACTTTTTTTCCTTTTGAGTATTCTTGTTAATGACTTGTTTGCCTCCCTCTACAACCCATAATGGCTTTCAAGGGACTTTCTGTAAAATAAATCCCTTAAACTGCATTCAAAATGCAGGTATAATAGTCTAGGCAGCTTGTGTTTTTTTGCGGAAAGTTTTGCAAGAGTTTTGAAAATTAGTTTTATATAGTATTTTGGGCTGCTGAACATGAATCTGAGGTTTGCCAACAGAATTTTTCACGGGAAATATGTTTTTTTTTTCAAAAATTGTGAAAAAACGCGACTTAGTTTTGGTCTTTTGCGAATAACTCGAAAACTACGCGACTGGTGTGGAAAGGTCACTCATATAAAAAGATGGAGAATAAAATTTCCCATATTTTATATCCGAAAAGTTTTTTTCTACGGTCAACCGTTAAGCCACGGGAAAACGTTAAGAGTGGGGGAAAACCCCAAAAT
>WOGO01003918.1:0-13773 GCA_015342085.1 Leptinotarsa defecta | reverse complement strand
CGAGGTCTTACCTTTTAACGTGTGATTCCTAACACGGTTGCAGAATCATTCCAGCTTCAACCAGATAAATTCTCTCGAGAAAAATATCTGGTCGAGGGGGGAATCGAACCCACGGTCTTCCGATCGTGAGTCGGGCGCACTACCACCGCGGCCAATTCCACAACACATCTTTATACAAAACAACTAAATTAAAATAATATTCATTTCACGAAGCCATGCTCCTATACATTTCAGATTCAACATGTCATTTCATTTTTGATTTGAAAGTCATCAACGAGCTTGATGCCAGCAAGAAAAGGGCCATCTGGCATTTTCACCCCAATGTCGATGATCGGCTAGAATTTCACGATTGTAAAGCGTATTCGGTGACGAAAGCAACCAACTGGATAAATATTTTTTCAAAAGAGTATGCTTAACGAAGAGCCTGCATATGGGGTAACTCTGATTATTTCACAGACCAAGTCAACATGGTGAATTTTATAATGAAATTGCAGAGACGTTATTTCGAATTACATACATTATACAGGGTGAGAAAAACATGGAACCCTCTAGAAATCTGGTGGGTAAAGTGATGAAACAGATAGTAGTTGATATAGTCAAAAGCGTTTGATAAGTCCAGATTGACAATCAAGAAAATGTTTTTTGGAGTTTTGACTATTGATTTACTTATTATTATATTGGATGATATTGCTTTGGGTCTAAAGTTATTCATTTGATTCTCTTCGTCCTTTTTGAAGATGACTCTATTATGTGTGACTTTAGGGGAATATTCCATTAGATGTTATCATATTCACAATCAGAGTTGAAGTTTTTGATAATTGATAGGCAGTATATTTGAGAAGCTCATTCGGAATTTTATCCTCACCAGCAAATTTCAGGTTTTTCAAAGACAATAAATATTATGCTATAGATCTCATGTTCAGTGACAGGCTTGAGAAATACATTTACTTTTGAGAACCGAGGTATTGATGAGTCACTCTTATTCGGAAAAGAATTGAAGAACTGTTGAATGAAGAAATTAGTAGCTTTATCAACAATGAATTTTTTATCAACATTTTCATGGTCAATATTATTTTAGATTGAATTCCTTGCATTGTTCAATTCTCCAGTGTAGATACTCCCTAACTAATGGTGATACTGGCGTTAAACTGATTATAGAGTTTCTTATACATTCATTATCACAAACTTTTTTGACATAGTCGATTACTTTTATGGGAATTTCGCAATATTCATGGTAGTGGTCCTAAGATATTTCATTTTTAAGTTTCAATTGTTAAACTTTCTTTTATTTTCACAGGATATCTGTATGTCTGTATTGAGTATAGTATTGAGTATGTTTCATATTTCATTAGGAAAAAGCTGCATTTGTATCGTTGGTGAAAGATAATTCCGTCCAATCCTCCGAGGCTATTTCAAGTCTGAATTGTTCCTTTTTTTCCTTTGAGAAATTTTCTTTTGTGTTGTATTTTGTTTTATGATATGCCCTTCGTGATCAGAGAGTGCAGTGTTGAAGTCTCCCGATTCAAATTTTTAATTTGAACGAATAAAGATGTTGTTCAGAGTGTTTGTTTTTTTTATTGATCATTGTTCCCTACGATATTGTCTTTTCAATATCATTAGGATGTTTCTGAAGTTACGTTGGTTTTTTATGAATCTACTTTAAACTATAATATCACAGTGAATACCTATTCCATTTAATCGAAACTAGTGCCATTTGAATTAGTGCACTATTGCCAACGTAACACAAGACGATTAATTCCATAACCATGAAAATTGAGTGATTGGGATTCGATGTAGTCGACGAAGGCCGTTTTTGCCTGGTCCTGATTGGCAAAGGGTCTGCCGATAAGAAAGTTATCAAAGTGCTTCAAAATATGTTACAATCTCCGAAATAAAATTTTTCAAACCAGCGTTTTTCATTAACACTATTATTGCCAAATGCCTGTTTGATTTTTCGGGCTGAAAAAATACGAACATTCTGATTGAAAATACAAATGTATAAATAAAAAGTTACATAAGAAAGTCATACATAGGAATATACTATATTTTTATTAAGAAATCCTTCAATCGTCTTTTGAATATATTTATCGAACCACTCTCTTTAATTTCTCGAGGGAGGTCATCAAAACAATGTACTCCTTTATGAAATAAAGAATTATGTGTACTATTTTTTTATATTTTTCAACTTTTATACTGTATATTGTATATGGAGTCTCTTGCTCGTAATCTAAATTTTTTGAAGATTTTACAGGAAAGGTTAAAGGTATTATAACGCTGAAGAAGTTAGCTCTCTTATGCTTTCCTTGAACATGTAAAAAACTAATGCACTGTAAAATAGGGATTTGGCCTAAAATAAAAGCATCAACTTCGAAAGAAGTTTTGGCGTAACAGTGTAATATCAAGAAAATAATATCCCATTCAAACTGAACAGGTCACAGTAATTTATGTTGAAAAATCCTATGACTTAAAGCAAACTACATATCCCAATTCTGATGTCCCGCAATACTAGTTTGCAAATTTCTTATGGTTTGACCAACTTATCTCTGCCGAACTGAATAAGTAAAATTATTATACATCGAGATGGAATTAGAAAACCCCGTATACGGTCAATGTCCACGAATACAGCAGGATCGCCTGAAAGCCGGCGAATTAAGCTGGGTGAGCGGTCGGATGAACGGCTAACGGACGGCTAGTGAGGCATCTGCAAATTACTCTGACACACACAGGCGTACGATCGCGAAGTGTAGGTAGATAAGGGCGATGGGACGGGGGCGTCGGGGGAGTGGGTCGGCGGCGGGTGGCAAAGGACGGACAGGGAACAGCACAATGGCCGCCGACGCCCGCGGCTATCGCGCGTACCTACTTCAGTTCGGATCGCGAAGCCCCGTTACAAAGGACTTTGAACAAAGGGGAGTTTATAATAGCTGAGCCTGGATAGCAAATGGAACATTTTAGAGTTCCTAGAATTATCGTGTAGTACATTCGCAGAAGATACGCCTCTAAGCCGTAAAACTAAGAACTAAGATCACGCTCCGACAAATTAATATCAGCCTCCCCACAGCTAACTGGTCTCATTTCGCAGGCGGTTTCAAAACGAGTGTGTGTCAATATTGAAAGTACAGACTTTGATATTTGAAATCGTTCCGCCGTTTACGTAACCCATCCCCAGAAGAACTTTTTTGTATAAAGATGGAGAAGTAGCGAGCCGAAACCTTTCGCAAAAATAAGCTTCTCCTAAAAATATACCCCTTTCAAGTTAAACAATAAAAGAATTCTGCTCGATATAATAACATACTCTACTCAATATAATCGTAAAGGAGGCTATCAGTACTCTATCCAAAATAGTTTAGCAAATTTATTTGTTCTGCCATAATAAGCGAAGAAAATATTTTTTTACGAATGAACTACTCCGACTTCCCGAAATATTTTGAATGTTAAAAATAAGACGTATATTAGCTTTGTTTGAAGGTGATTGACAATGTTTCATGATGAATTTCATTAGTTCGGACTTCTATTGTCTAATATATTAAATGATTTGAAATCCCTGAAACAACTAAAAAAGGAGAATTAAAAATGAATAGCTGAAAATAAAAATCATATTGAGCAAAAATAACCTGAAATGAAAGAATAGTGAAATAAAATACAAGTAATAATACAGGAGGAATCAGTCCAGTCATCACCCGAAGACGATTGTAGATACTAACAATCGAAACGTCGTGAACTAACGTGGCTTGGAATCTCTTAATTTTTCATTTTTATTTTATTTCTTTATAATTTTGTATTTTACTTCACTATTGTATTTGTATTTTATTTCACTATTCTTTCATTTCAGGTTATTTTTGCTTAATATAATTGTTTTTTCAGCTATTAATTTTTAATTCTCCTATTTTAGTTGTTTCAGGAATTTCAAATCATTTCATATATTAAACAATGGAAGTCCGAACTAGTGAAATTCAACAATTATATTAAGCAAAAAAACCTGAAATGAAATGCAGTGAAATGAAATACATTTAAAAATAGAACAATAAAACAAAAAATAAAAAATTAAGAGAGTCCAACCAAGTTAGCTTGGTTGTAAGCATTACGACTTGAAGTCACCGGAGTAGGGGATATTAGTTTTTTGGGAAAAACCGTTTTGGCTTTTACTTCTCTTCAATTAAACAAACTATGTTTCTTTGGAAATCATCCTTCTTGAAGTAAAATGAAAATAAATAATGGATGTTGGTAAGACAAGTCTATACAAGATATTTAAAAAATATCAAAGATATTCAAATACAAGAAGAGAGATAACAGAAAGGCTTCGTATGAAAAATGCGGAGAGAAAAAGTTCTTAAGAAAATCCGGGATTCCATTGATTTACTTGTGTTGTGAAATCTCAAGTGATAGATTAGGGCATCATTGCCATATGTATTCATTTGAGATGGTTGGAAATGGCAACGCCGCAATGGTTCAGTCTTAATTAATTAGCACAATGGTGTGCGTCTTATGTATCATTGCATATTTTTCGACTGCTTCATTTATAAATTATGAATACATACGCTGACCCGTTACTTGATAATATTAATAACACAATTCATGATAATGATTATACAATTTGCAGATTATAACTTTTAATCAAGAAATGTTTCACTACACGGTAGTTTCATCAGTTCGACTGGTATAATGTGAATATTGTATAAGTATTATCATGTACATTATTAATTAATAAAACTCATCAAGAAAACGATTTAGCTAGTTGTCAATGATGCCCTAATCTGAAAGTGCCTTAAATCATTTATTTTTGTGTTTGATTATCAATTTTGGAAACATTCATGACAAATGATGTTGCCAAATCTGTGCGTTGAAACAAGAATAGAATGAAAGCTACATAAGATGAATACCATTGTATTAGTTAATTTACTGCTAAACCCTTGCGGCGATGCCGTTTGAAACTACTCCGAATGAATACAAAACATGTATAAAATCTGAAAATATCACACATAATAACACTGTTGCCGAAGATGAAACAAAAGATTACACGTGCGTTATCAATTAAATATGCGATAAAACAATTACTTTTATCGAGCTCTCATTTCGTCTACAGGTGATAACTGAAGACAAAACTGTTAAACGTTTGACTTTAATCAAAGAGAGCTCTTGTTTGGATGATAGCTTGCAATCGGTGCATCGAAAAGTGATAGCCCACGGTTCACAATATTGAAAACTGATTTGTGGGG
Organism: Leptinotarsa defecta; assembly: GCA_015342085.1. Lineage (NCBI taxonomy): Eukaryota > Metazoa > Arthropoda > Insecta > Coleoptera > Chrysomelidae > Leptinotarsa > Leptinotarsa defecta. The sequence continues at coordinate 8,557 of WOGO01003918.1, read as the reverse complement.
TGCCACAGGGTTCTATTTTGGGACCCTTTTGTTTGCCAACTACACATCTCAACTTGCTAAATATTTTGAATTTTGTATGCAGACGACACCCAGTTATGTTACAGTTTCTCGCCGGAAGACGAGAAAAATGCTTCTGATTACTGCTCAAATATAAATTGTAGTGAATCCAATGTTATTTTTTTTCAGACCGAAAAGCAAATCTAAAAAAGTTGTAATAAATGATCATGCACTTGAGGTGGTCCCAGAAGCCAAAAGACGAATGTCACGTTAATCAATTCATTGGGCATGCATATTATTCGCTTAAAATTATATATGGGCACTAAAATTTCCTACCCATGATGGTGAAAGTAAATTTATGTGAATCGTTAGTTTTATCTATATTCAATTATGTTTTGTAAGATGCATGTTTAACCAACCAATTCAAGGAAAAAAATTAAAAGTTCAGAATTCCTGCTCGCGGTTAATTTTTGGAATTAGAAAAGAAAGGTTATCACATGAATTGAAGGATGCTGGGTGGTTAAATATGCTGTAACTTTGTTTGACAAGATTAATAGTAAAGTGCCGTCTTACTTACACCAGAAAATAACTTTTAGAACTGATGTGATCTATAAAGCCAACTAACTTCGCCACCCTTTCGCACAGAGTTCTTTAGAAGAAGTTTCAACTATCAGATTTGTGCAATTCATAATGCACATTTTTCCCACCTGCTGAAATATTTGAGTTCATTGTTTTTGGAGTTGGAATATGTAATATAAAAAATATAATGTATTTTCAGAATAATCAATGAAGTTCAAATGAATTGATCCAAAATTGTAACATGCGGGATTACTTTTAGTGAACTTTATTAATAAAAACAATTGCTCATTGAAATGTTAGGTGTTTCGGAGCAGTAGCCAAGTTATTTCGTTTTCATTACTTTATTCACCAATTTCGGATGCACAAATTTATTGATGACGAATGTGTAAAGATCCATTGGCCGCACTGTAGTATTGCAAGCTGGCGAATTGTAGGAGTTTGTTAACTAACTACAAATCTGATCGTGTATTAAAGTTATGACGACCTAATTATATAGCAAATATAAAATGTAGCCAATACTTATTTTCTTTTCTTTCAATTAAAGTGAAAAATTTAAAAAAGGGACACCGTAATATGCCTACCTTTATGTAATTTGTTGTCTACCAGTTTATTGTTATTTATTCACCCCATTGATATAAAATAACTGTTATAGTAATACGATCAGATTTCATATAATAGTACAAACATATGTAATTTAATGACAAATTCGTAGCTTTCCGTCGATATTCGAAGAATAAACACAGTATTTTATTGAAACACACGGGGGTTCACATAGTATCAGCAAGAGATAGATAGAACGATCTTATAGGAACATAGTTTTCCTTTTCACCACTTTTCGTGATTGAACAAGAAAGGAAAATATGTATTGCCCCGAGTTCAGGCTCTACCGTTTTATGACATATAATCTGTTCTCTACTAATGAAAAGTAATAAATGCTCATTATAAATGCAAAACGCTAACGCATTGCTCAAACAAATGTTTGTGATTCCATTATGATTTTCCACTGCTGATAAAGGCGAGTTTATAAAACTTTTTCGGATACACCCCCTTTTTGTATCGCAAACAAAATATTTTATGAGCCTCTGGGTCGTTTTCTACCTATAGTGGTGTGCGTTTGGGTATTTAATCAAAAATACTTGTTAAAACTAGTAATGATAATAATAATATTAAGATGTCTTTATTCATCATATTCAATGGTTTACAAATGCATGTTGAACAAGAATGATGAATGGGCCGGATTCAGCTGTTAAATCTGTTTTCAAAACCTACCTTGGACGTACACACTTAATCTATAAGATCACAAAAACCTTCAATATAAAAATATATCTGTATAAATAAAGTATAATAGATACAAGCAGTAGGTGAAAAAAAATAATGATAATAAAATTAATAAGTGAAGTGGCTGTATAATTGAATTGAAGCCTGTTTGTACATGTGCCAAAAATCACTGTAAGAGTCATCAGATAGTATTATGCGAATCATTCTTTCGCGACAAAAAAATAAACGATATATTCCGCAAATATAATGGTGTTCCTAATTGCAAATTTTTATGGTTTACAGTAAGGAGGTGTGTTTCTCTCGTTCAATTCATTTTCAACTAACCTGAGTCATTGAATGAATTACTGACATGGTCATACTTCCGCATACCGTATGCGAATCGAATACAACTATATTGAATTTTTTGCTACAACTATTACAACTATTTTGGATTTTTGGTAACCGTAACGCATTATGCTGATCTATGACCGGTTCATAAATAATATCGCAATACGCTAATCGAGAGAATAATAATAGTGTGTTTATGATATCCTCGGCAATAATGACTTCACTGAAACTGAACGACATGTATAATTGAGTGTGATCCACGTAATGGTGTATTTTGATTGATCTGACGCACTCCTGGAAATTGAATATATAGAGAGCAAAGAGTAGAGGTCCCAAGACAGAGCCTTGTGGAACGCCATAATGTCTTCTTAAGGAAGAAGATTGTTCACCGTTGAAATTGACAGTTTGGGTTCGTCCAGTTGAGTAACTCTCCAGGAGTGAAATTGCACCGTCAGAGAAGCCAAAATATTTCAGTTTCTTAACTCCATTATGGTCTAATACAATGGGACAGGTCAAATTTCCCTCATCAATTGCTTTGAAAATATCATGTGTAATCAGAACCAATGCTGTGGTTGTACTGTATTGATGTACTGTATTGAGCTTCAGTCATAAGATTAGTCATACTAATATATCTCGTAATCAGTTCTTTAATTATAATTTCGAACGCTTTTCGAGAGAGTTGGAATAATACTGATTGGTCTTATATCAAACAGTTCTGCAGGATTATTACATTTAGCTAAAGGTCTGACATCAGCGTGTTTCCACAGAGAGGGGAATATATTGGATTTGATGGCAAATTTAAAAATATATGTAATATGTTCCAATAAATGAGGTGCTATCAAGTTTAGCATGCGAATAGGGATTCTACAATAACTATAGTAACATAATATTTACATAATAACAGATAGGTATGCTTCTTTAATAAGTGAATATTATGGTTACATGAAGGTGAATGATTACTTGTCTTTTTTTTAATTTCAGACCATTATCCCAATTCATACCCTCAACCATTCCAATTTTTGACGTCTCATTCATTTCGAATTTTTCCCCACATTGGTAAATATGAGGTAAATATAACGTAAACATGTCATCTTCCAGAAAAACCGCCGACCTAATCGCAGGTGAAAGTGACGTAGTTCTTACTGAAAATGTTAGTTAGGAACTTGTTCCTGCTACGACATACCTATAATTGATTGTGAGAACTACAGACTGATGCAAACGATACAACGGATTTATAGACTGATAATTTTCTCACAGACAAACTTTGTATCTTTCATATGCTCAATTCAACACAAAAGCGATACCCGGATTAGGACCGTCGTGTTCGAAACCGTTTTCTTTGTTCCTCTTTTTTCATGCCTCTTCTTCGCCCTCCGCATCCGCGAGACGCGACGCGTCCTCCGTCCTTCTGCCTGACCCTCGACCGATTTACCCGCAGCTGTCGCGTTTCTGACGGGGATGGATTCGAGGAAACTCCGTGCACGGTAATTGTACGGGCGCTTCTCCCGATGTCCACCCAACGGTCGCACAGAGTGATTCACAAACGACCTACCAGATACAAAGTCGATGCGAAGAGTCACAGTGAAAGTACCCATATCGTTCTTTACAGTGTGGGTCATCGAAAATGTACCGCAAGGCATAACCACCAGCGAAAGAACTTTTCGAATTTATTTTCTATAAAATGCAAAACATAATCTATTTTAAGTAAAAACATCGCATAAATTGTAAATATTAAAGATAAACTTTTTTCGTACAATCTGCAGTTTTTTCCGTTCAGTGAGTATCGGGATTTTACTGAGTGAGTATCGGAGTTTTCTCACAACCCCTTGAGACTCTTGAGAAATTATCCCTTATAGCCCCCTAACGACCCTGAGAGATGTATTTTGACCTGGCATACCAGAACATCCAAAAGGGATGCAAAAACATCCAAAGGGACGCAAAGTAATATGTCCAGTGGGGTCCAATGACTAATGGACTATGTCCAGTGAGGTCCAAACACAAAGTAATATGTCCAGTGGGGTCCAATGACTAATGGACTATGTCCAGTGAGGTCCAATAACTAATGGGCCCCACTGGACATATTACTTTGTGTCCCTCAGGATGATCTGGTCTGCCAGGTCAAAACACACATCTCAGGGGTATTAGGGGCTATAAGCGATCATTTCTAAAGAGCCTTAAGGGGTTGTGACTAATGGACCCAACTGGACATATTACTTTGTGTCCCTTTGGATGCTCTGGTCTGCCAGGTCAAAATACATCTCTCAGGGTCGTTGGAGGAATATAAGGGATCATTTCTAAAGAGTCTTGAGGGGTTGTGAGAAAACTACGGCACAGTAATTTATGTGAAAATTGGGTTGACGAGAGCTATTTAACTAACGGCATCCTGACAAACATCTTTCTGGGAAAATAATTCGCGAATACGGCAAAATTTGCGAACTGAATCTGAAAAATAGAAAAAGCGGGGTAAAAATACGGTTTTTAACGAAGCAATAGAGGTGCCTTTTTGGCATACCGTCAACTTTGTTATTTTTTGTTGAAGATCCGTTCGGAGGATATCGTCGGAATTCGGGATTATATTCGGGATATTATCGCCTTCAACAGTCGTAATCGACTGTTGAAGGCAATAACTCAGAGTTTATTCCCAGAATGCCGTGATTTTCAGTGTCAGGAAGTAGTCTGCTACGCCCTGAGTAAGCCAGTTTTGTACAATTGTCGAAATACACAATTATGTATGTTGCACATTTAGCCTCTAACCAGAAATATAAATAACTAGAGTTTTTTCCAACACCAAATCGTTATTTTTAACACCTCGACACGTGTTTCGAACACCAAGTGATCATCTTCAAAGAGGAAGATTAAAAACTAAGACAGTTTTAATCTTCCTCTTCAAAGAGGAAGATTAAAAACTAAAACAGTTTTAATCTTCCTCTTTGAAGATGATCTCTTGGTGATCGAAACATGTGTCGAAGTGTTAATAATAACGATTTGGTGTTGGAAAAAACTCCAGTAATATTCATTATTATACCAAAGGTTGCAAACAGTGCATCATAAGAAATATATGTGGAGGTGGATTAGGTGTGTACTGACAGCATCAGAGATAGCCATGCAACCCTCTCTCTTCATACCAGTAAGCTTCTTGTATACGGTTCAATTAAGACGATGTTTGAGTTTATACAAAATAATATATCGCATACAAGTAACACTTTCATAATGGGAGATTTTAATATTAGCTCTATTAGTGGTGTAAATTATGACTATAGTATCTCAAATAGTGTAATAACTAGTTTTCAAGATTTCATGGAATTTAATTTATTCAATGATGTTAAAAACTTCCAGAACAAAACATTAGATTTGGTAATCAGTTCGGAAAATAACACAAGCAGGTGCAAAGTGAGTAGGGACGAATTGCCTCTAGTTAAAGAAGATATGTATCATCCTGCCCTGAGTATGTCAATTGATGATGGTTTTGGTAATAAACTGGATAAAAATACTCCTCAAGTATTTATATATAATTTCAAAAAAGCTGATTTTGAAATTAGGACTCACTGTATTAGGAAAGCTAACTGGAGTAAAATCTTAGAGGAAAAAGTAGATGTAAACAGAGCCTTAGGAGAATTCTATAACATTTGGAATGAAATAGTGGAAGTTTGTGTACCTAAGTGTACAGTATATGATGGTAAAAAACGGTTTCCAATATGGTTCACTAAAGAGATTAAAGATAACTTGAAAGAGAAGGAAAAATTTAGAAAATTACGATTTACTTCTGATTTTTTTAATGACAGATATAAAAATTTGAGAAAAACAGTTCGGAATTTTATAAGAATAGAAGAAAAAAATATTTCAAAAACCTTGAACAAAATTTAGCAGAAAATATGTCATATTTTTGGAATCACGTGAATGATAAGAGGAATACCTCTTCAATTGAAGGTAAATTTACATATAAATGAAAAACAGTTAAAGATGAAGAAACAGTAGATAGTTTTGCAAATTTTTTCTTCTCAGTGTTTTCCATCACCAAACCCAAATATAATTTGAATTTTGATTTGAGTAACAATAAAAGTAACGAAAGTTTTTCATTACATACAATTACCGATTCAGACTTTATCTACGCCGTCAAAAAACTAAAACCTAAAAAATCAGCAGCAGTGGATGGCATACCACAATACATCATCGAAGCTTGTAGTGACTGGTTGAAATAGCCACTGATGCATATTTTCAATTTGATTCTATCTACTAATGTGTTTCCTTCTGCATGGAAAAACATCTATAGTATCTCCAATCTTCAAATCTGGCAATAAAACGTCTATTGAAAATTATAGGCCAATATATATTGTGCCCCAGCAAAATTATTTGAACATATTGTATACAGCAGATTATATCAGTTCGTTGAAAAGTATATCAGAGTCAAACTTGTTAACTTACACTCACAAAGCATATGAGGCACTTGAAAACAAATTTCAATTGGATACTATCTATACAGACTATTTTATTGTTGAAGTTGAGTCATTATGGTTTAACTGAAAATACTCTCAAATTGTTCAAAAGCTATTTGAAAAAAAGAGATTCTCTTGTAAAATATCATAGTTCATATTCAAGAAAATTTGAAGTTACCTCTGGAGTCCCACAGGGATCAAATTTAGGTCCCTTATTTTTTGTTCTTTTTATAAATGATTTGCCAGCAGTGCTGGAATTCTCAGAATGCCTAACGTTTGCTGATGACTCAACAATTAATGAACAAGTACAAACAGTGAGGAATTGTGTAATACTACAAAAAGATCTGAACAAGGTTTATGAGTGGAGTTGTAAAAATAAATTATTTTTCAATATTGATAAATGTTCAGTAATGTCGATTACGCGCAAAAGAAACCTTATTCTCTTCAGTTATGAACTGAATAGGGTCCCTCTTGAAAGAAATTCAGAAATAAAAGACTTAGCGATTACATATAATAATACATTATCATTCAAGAATCACGTAAGAAATATTACAAGAAATGTTGGGGTTCATTATCAGGCAAACTAGAAATTTCAGCAATATACATTCGATCAAACTACTGTACTACACATTGGTTAAAAGTAAATTGGAATTTGGATTAAATATATGGTTTGGCGAATATAACTCCACATTGTATGAATTGGAAAAACTTCAGAATAAATTCTTAAGATACCTTTACTTCAAAAAAAATCACGCATGGCCAGACTACCGTTTAGTGAGAACATCTCATTTGAGAGATGAATTCAGGATATTTTCTTTGCAAAATAGGCGCAAAATATGTGTAATATCATTTCTTCACCGGCGTCTTAATAATAAACTTAACTCACCTCATATATTGTCGTCAATTAATTTTCACGTTCCAGCCAGAAGGACAAGATCAAATACAATGTTTTATACAAAATTTCTACTCCATAGGTGCCCCACTTACAGGTATGTTGCGTCTCGCAAATGAACTGAATGTAATAATTGATATAGATTGGGCAGATTCTCTAACAAATTTAAGGTAAAAAATCATTATACAGCTAGTGGCAATGTTTTTGTAGGATCATCACACTTATTAATAGACCGCGTCAGTAACTGATTTATAATTTTTACTTCTTTTTATTTTTAGTGTATTATATTGTATCTATTATATTGTATGTAATACGTGGTCTGTTAGGGTGAATAAATAAATAAATAAATATTGCAAAGGCCTTCGACATTGTGGACCATACTCAGCTGTTAAAGGCCTTGCACGATGAGGGAGTTCGTGGAAATGTCCACAGTATATTTGAATCATACTTGAAAGACCGCCGGCAATACGTAAAAATAGATGGTTATGTTAGCAAGGAAAGGGTAGTACAGTGTGGAACTCCACAAGAGATGGTTTTGGGACCGATAATATTTATTATTTATATAAATAACTTATTAACTTCACCTCTAACGAAATTATAAGTTTTACTGACGATACCGTATTTTTTTATTCTGGTGAAACATGGAATGACTTCAAAGTTGAAATTAAACAAGATCTAAATACAATCATTGACTGGTTCAATCATGAATTGTTAACTATCAAATTTGATAAAACTATGTTTCTGCCTATCACAAGTTATATAAACGGTTTACCCAACTACACATTTCTAGAAGTGAAGAACCATAGCAATATTTTGAGAGTTTTGTCTACTAAAAATGTTGAAATATTTAGGGTTAAAAATCTACTGTCATTTACATTGGGATTATCATATAGATAATGTCACTAGCACTCTGAGAACTTTACTAGGGAGAATTCCGATAAATGAACAAGATAAATGTCCCTTCTAAAAAAACTTTATTCTGCAATAATTGTATCTCGAATATCATATGGGATTTTGGGTAGGGGTGCTGCATCGTATACACATCTTCAAA
>WOGO01003917.1:0-13773 GCA_015342085.1 Leptinotarsa defecta | reverse complement strand
TCCACAACGAATGTTTGAAATACAAACTGAGTAGAGAAAAGTATCTTCTGTATAATTCAGTGTTCATATAGAAGTATTTGTTTCGAAAAAATTTTTTTCTTTCGTGTAATTCAATGTTTATATGAAAGTAGCTGTTTCAGGAGGACTTTCTATCAGTTTGTGTCTGAAAGTTACTTCTTTGAATGATCTACACATCCATGTATAGAGTCACGTATTTTCAAATTGATTACTTCCTTCCTTTCTTTGGAAAATTACTTCATCCCTTTTTTTGTATCAAGATGGAGTAGTAGAAAGCCAAAAATTTCTTTCCCAAAAATGAATCACTCCTAAAAATATAACCCCTTCAATTTATTAATACAGATATTCATGAGCTTTGTGATGCTGCTGCAAGAGAATATGGAATGATTTTTTACTGTTAGGATCACAATCCTGAATAAGAAGAGTTAATAAATGTGCATCTGTTAAGAAAGCATAGTTTCTGGTCAGCTGCGAAGAAATCGCAGTACTAGAGAATACGACTAAGAAAATAGTAGATTTGGTAATCTCTTGGCAGAAGGAAATCTCTTATATCCTCATGGAGTAACACATGCATTGCTGGCCATTGAAATTTAATTTTTTTCAAGAAGCTTCTTTGTTATGCACAATATTTAACAAAATTTCATAAAATGACGAAATAAGTTCTGAAGAAATGAAAATATTTCACGAATTTCATTACTGAGATTGTGTTAATTATGTATCTGAGAGAAATGGATTGCACATGTATTTTGTGGATTACGATTAAACAAATTAGTCATCAACCTATGGTAAAAGTCCATTATATCTCGAAGTGGGGAATAGCAGATTCACAATGCAACTCAAAGTCTTCTCTACAATTTAATATCACCCTCAGATGTTACAATGGTAAAACCATCAATCAGTACATGTTTCGAACCTATATAGGTTCATCATCAGCTATAATGTTTAATTCTTCATTAAAAAAAGAACAACATAACAATAGTTAATAGAAAGAAGTATAAAATTACTAACATGGATAAAAAAAAATCACAATGGAGAAAAGAAAATTATCACATGTTACCAATGAATAAATAATTGGTCACAATGACATATGAAATGTAAATTTTCAATTTGGTGATATGAAGGAAGTTTATAACATCCTAGTTATAAATAACTGAGGTATGGGAGGCGTCAAGCTGTTATACCTATTAACCTAATGAAAGAGAACCGAACTGAATTGGATGGAAAAGGAGAATCAACTGTAAAAAATATATGAAGAAATGAAGTTGAGATGACATGGAACAGTGACAAGAGGCATTTCAATAGTTCGGACTTCCATTGTCTGGTGTTATAATTTGATTTGAAATCTCTGAAAAAATCTATATAAAATTGAAAAGATTAGCTGAATGATAACAATTATATTACGCAAAACCAACTGAAATTACAATCAAATAAATGCCAGCAACAATAAAAAAATTCAACTACCAACACGAGATGAGAATTAAAAATTATTAACAAGAAATGAAAATTAAAAAATTAAATTCCAAGCCAAGTTACTTCACCTTGTACTTCACTACATTAGAGGATTGTCAGAAAGTATAAGAAGAATTGGTTCCAAGTATAACATCAGAACCTGCTTCAGATCTGGGAACACTATCCGTAGCAGCCTTACAAAAACCAGGCCACCAAACGCGGACTGCGATTTCAATAATTGCATTTACCGGATACCCTGCGATTGCGGAGAAACATATGGTGAAGTAACTTGTCTAGGAATCTTTTAATTTCTTAATTTTCAATTCTTCTTGACAATTTTTTATTTTCATCTCGTGTTAATTATTCAATTTTTTTATTGTTGCCTGTATTTCATTTCATTGTAATTTCAGTTTTTTATGGCTTATCTTTTCGAATATTTTCATAGATTCTTTCAGGGATTTCAAATAAATTTATATTATATTAGATATATTAGACTCATGAAATGTACCACGAAACATTGTCAACCACCTTCAAACAAAAGTGACAACAGGCCTGCAAACACAGAACACAAAAGAAGAAAGATCACCACCTACATATCAACTCGTGTTCTGAGGAAACACATCACATACCATCTATACATGCCAGTTTGTTACAATAATTTGTAGAAGTAATCTATGAGTTTAGATGAGAAATCAGTACGGTAGTAAAAACATTGTGTATCGATCAGTACCACCATGCGAGACATCTATCGCCCACACATGGAATGAAGAAAATGGTGTCAAACAACTGGAGCAGACCAACAAATAACTGTACAATCATACTAATGAAATGAATAAAATAATAAAATAAGGGTTTATGGAAGGTCAAGGCAGGGGAAATTTAGTTGAAATTAGGAGAATTGAAAATTTTTTTGCAATGAAGCTGTACTGTTTGTGATAATTTTCTTTAATTATATAAATGTAAGTAATTTTATACTTCATTGTAATAACTATTGTTATGTTGTTCTTCTATCATTTAATTAATTGCTGATGTTGAACCAGTATAGGTTCGAAACATGTACTGATTGTTGTTTTCACCATTCTAACATCTGGGGGTAATATTAAATCGTGGATACGACTTTGAGTTTTTCTGCGTTGTAAATCAGTTATCGCCAGTTCAGTCAATGAAGTCTTGCTGCTCTTGTTGATATACTAAAAGTTATAATAGCAAAAGTTGAAGGAGCTGAAATCAACCTTAGAAATTACTGATTTGAGATAACTGTAATATTCAAAATAATATTTCATATTCCACTTCTCAACTGATTATGAGTATTTGTTTCCTTGCTCATGAAAATCCCCACCACTTATATTTTCATGATAATTAAGTTTTATTTCACGTGATGCATCGGTTTTCTGAATCTCCAAAAATCATTGTTCCCGATATAATCCTAATTACGTTTGTTTCTAGAGTTCTGATCACCTATAAATTTCTGTTTGAATCATTCAGATTTCTATCAATTCACAATTTCAATTATCTCATTGAATTTATAAGTCGTCATCGATATTTATGCCAGTTATTTGAATTCGTAGTGTTTCATTTCACAATAAATACACCTACACAATGATTGAGGGATGAGAGTTTTCCATTTATATTGAAATTCATAGTGGAAAAACGCGAATTTACATATTTCAGGCAATGTGGAACCGACCTATATATGATAATTCAATTTTTGTTCATGCTAATTTCAGTTTGGCTTTTTATGACGTCATTTCTGAGAATTTGAACCAAAAATATTTCAGAAGTAATGCCACTCATTAAATTATTTGTTTTATTAATCAGATAGGAGTGGAGTCTGTTGAGCTTTTCATAAGCACTCATTTCATTCAAAAAATCACGACTTTATGTCATGAATGGGTTAAATTTACTCATGTCATCGACGAAATGCTTAAAGACATTCATTTGCTTATTTGATTCAATCCCAGCCATAGGAGTCTTGTAGGATAGATTAATTTTTGGGATCAGAAGGTTTTCTCTCTTTTTCTACATCTTCATACAAAAAAAAATGTTAAAAGGTGTGAAAGTTACTTGTGTCTGTTACTTCTTGGCTTTCTACTTCTGAAGAAGTGGAAAGCCAAGACTTTCTGTTCCAGAAATGGATCTCTCCTGGAAACATACCACTTTCAATTTCTCCGTCATATACTATAATGCATAGCATTATGTTAATAATGAATATGCCATTCGTAATGCCCCGTTCCCACGGGGCGTGGCACGCTGGCGTGACTCACGCATTCGTGGAAGACGACCCGTCTGAACGATGTGTAGTGAGTTTGCCTCAGTAGCCTCCGGAAGCGTGGAGAGTCCACGACCGCTCACGCTCCATATCAAACGTGTTTGAAGCGGCGTTCCCACGAGGTGTTAATCACGACAGTTAACCACGCTAGTCAACTTTCGTTCGTGACACTCACGAAAGTGTGAATTTATAAAACGTTCACACGGTTGGGGGGTTCGTGCCGTTCACGCCTCGCGTTTCGACTAGTCACCATCGAAACATCGATCATGAATGATCTAGTTGTTGAAAGTTGTGCTGTTCTAAGTTCGTTTTTTGCTACTATCTTAGCAAAAAAGATGGAGTGCTTACAGGACACAATTACAAGAAAACGAAAAAAAAGACGTTTTTGGGTTAGAGAATGGATACAGCGAAGAAATATGTTAGGAGCGTCAAACTTGGTTAGTATGGAACTAAAAAGCAATTTTTCAGAAGATTTTAGAAACCTACTGCGAATGACTGAATTTCAGTTTGAATACCTCTTATTGCGTGTTACAAATAAAATTTCAAAATCTAACACTAACATGAGACAAGCAATTAGTGCAAAAACAAAATTAGAGGTGACGTTACGGTATTTAGCTACAGGTGATTCCTTCAAAAGTTTATTTGTTCCGTGTTCCAAAAAACACAATAAGTAAATTTATTCCAGAAACCTGTGAAGCAATATATAATGAACTAACAGAATTCATACAAGTAAGTACCTTCAAATTTCAAAATTGATTTCTTAATTATTAAAAAAACGAAAATAATATTGGTGTATAGATTAGGTGTAGGTATAGATTACAAATAAAATAATAATAACAACAATAAAATTATTAGTAACAGTGAACTTTTATTTGTTTAATTATAATAATAAATATAATTACAAAATTTGTTTAATTATAAATCTGTAAATAATGTCACGTAGTCGTCATCATTACTAGCCGAAAAAGTACTTAAATTTGATTGTCTTCCACTTGATGTTGCAGCTGTTGAATTATCAGTAATAACATATTCTGGTGGGCACATAGCATTTGTAATTGCATTCATGAATGATTGCTGTAATCGTATTGCTTTTGGTGGTCCTATACTTCTTAACATTGATGCGATATATTTCCCAAACTGTATTCAAGATTAGGTTCTGATTGTAGACTATTTTCTATTGAGGCCTCTTCAGAATTTTCTATAGGAAATATCTGTAATATAAGTAATAATGTGTTAATATTATTAGTTTATTCATATTTTAATAATTTAATGTATCAGGTCCCTGCAACATCAGATGAGTGGAAAAACATTGAATATGGTTTTAGAACGCGATGGAATTTTCCTGGTTGTGTAGGGGCTCTAGATGGTAAACATGTTGTCATACGAGCTCCTCCCGGAAGTGGTTCAGATTATTTTAATTATAAAAACAGTTACAGTATTGTGTTAATGGCCTTGGTGGATTCTGATTATTGTTTTTTATATGTTGATGTTGGAGCGAAAGGAAGAGGATCAGATGGAGGAATTTTTCAAAATAGCTCTTTGTACAACGCTTTAGAAACAAACTCACTAGCCATACCAAACAATTTCGTTATTTTGGCTGATGATGCATTTCCGTTAAAAAAGTATATAATGAAACCCTACAGTCGACGCAATTTAACCCCTGCAGAAAGGATTTACAATTATCGATTGTCAAGAGCAAGACGTGGAAATGGAAAATGCCTTTGGAATACTCGCGAGTAAATTTAGATTGTTTGAAAAACCAATTTCATTAAAATTAGAAACGTTAGACAAAGTTGTCCTCGCATGCTGTGCAATTCATAATTGGTTGAAAAAAACAAACCCTCGGTATGTGATGGGAGATCTAATTGATTATGAGGATGAGGACCACCGAGTGTTCCCTGGATCATGGCGTCAAAATGATAGTGGATTACAGAATCTACCAGCAACTAACCACAGACATTCTAATATGGAGGCACAACAAATACGGAATAAATATCGTGATTATTTTAATAACGAAGGAGCTGTTCCCTGGCAAAACCAAATAACTGATGTGTCAAACGAACTAAACTAATAATAAATCTATACATATTGTACATTTATTTTTGTTTTCAACCGTGTGGATAATAAATATATTTACGTTAAAGATTTTTTTTATGATTTTTTATACGAGTACAATACATTACTCATAGAAGATAAGATAAGATAAGATATTATAAACAGTTAGTAAAAACTACGCATTATTCGTACTAATTTAAATTTAAATTAATACTCGTATGTCGTTTTTAAACTATTTAAAATTATTTTTCATAAATAAACGATATATATTTTTATAAAAAAAAGGTAATTACCAGATTCGATTGTGTGGGTCGCTGTTGAACAAACAGACGAATGAAACAGTTCATCAGATCAAACCAAAATACTTTTGGCTTGTATATGTCATCTGTACCTTTTCCAGACCTTGCACTGTCTGATATTTTTTTTAACTCCTGACAGAAAGAGCTTCTTAAATTTTTGAATTTTGCTACAACTTCTTTTGGTCCAAATCCAGGAATATTTAATTCATGACTTATTCTCTTAGCTGCGGCGGCTCGTAAATCTCTATCACGGTATTCCTCCAAACTTGGATCATATAACACCTTTTCCATCGAATATAACTCCAAAAAACGCGTAGTTTCACTGTCGTTAAACTTAATAATGCCACGTTGCTGTGACGACATCTTGGCTTCACGAACGGTATATCACGACTGAAAATCAAACAGGTTTGATCTATCCACGCTTGAGTCGTACGCCGTTCCTCACGAAAGCAAGTTTAACGACTATGCGTTCACACAGAAGTGTATTTCACGAAAGCGTGGTTCACTGTCGTGATTAACGCCTCGTGGGAACGCCGCTTATGAATGAAAATGTTTAGCTTCAACCTTCCTAGCAGATACTTCTATACTAAATTGTCCACAAACATTCGCACATGAAAATTATCACTTACCGTTTCATTGGAACTCATCGCGTTGCTTTTAACTACTCACATTTACCTTTGCTAACACTGTTGATAACTAAGGAATCAAAATAAAGTGAAATATAATCACTGTTATATCAAAGGTTAATTTCGAGTTTGAAGTAATACTTTCGAAATTACGAGATTAAAGTCGAAATTTCGAGATTGAAGTCGAAATTTCGAGATTAAAGTCAAAATTTCGAGTTTAAAGTCGAAATTTCGAGATTAAAGTCGAAATTTCAAGGTTAAAGTCGAAATTTCGATATTAAAGTCGAAAATTTCAGATTAAAGTTGAAATTTCGAGATAAAAGTTAAAATTTCGAGATTCAAAGTCGTAATTTTCAAGAAACAAATAATAAAAATATGTGACCCTTCTGCGCTTTCGTACTTTGCATTACTGAGAAAATGATATTCCACTAGGCAGTAACTTAATGAAAAAAATAAAATTACACTGTGTAAACTAATATTTAACTAAACCAAAATGCATGTACTGGGTACATCTGTAGTATCAAAAATCGGGAGAATGTGACATCTCATATTAATGACATCGGATGGTTGAAAATGCATATAAGGCAAAAGTTGCATCAAGTATATCTTATTTTTGAACTATTTATTAAATAAAATACCAGAAGATTGGGCGAAAATGCCAATTACATGTACCCAAACATTCCACTATTTTTTATGAAAAATCGTTCACATATCAGACTAGTACCACTTTTAATATATGTCATAAATATATACTACCATGACTATATCTTTATCGTTCCAAAAGACAATCTGTAAGACATTAACTTATTTTTTGTATTTTGTATTATCTTATACAAATTGTGATATGTCCATAATTCTGGTTGTAGTAGTAGTAGGTAGCAGTAAGATTTATTTTATTTTTGACAAGAATAATCATGCTTATTATAGATCATAAAAAATACAAAAATACTAAAAAATTACAAAGAAAAGTACATAGAAATAAAAACTCTACATACATAACGTTGATATATTAACTACAGCTTATGCACAAAAGCAATAACTGTTGGAATATTCATCATGAAACTCAGCTAGTGAGTAAAAGCACTTTTCTAATAAAATATTCTCCAGATTTTTTTTGAATTCGACTGTGTTGACCGATTTGTGTTTTATCATCACAGGGAACTTTACTACATAGTTTCAGGCATAGGTGTGAAGGAGCATTGGTTGTCACTTTGTAGGTATTTACAAAAGGGCTTATAGTAATCATTTGTTTGCCTAGTTTTTTTTGAGTGAATATCTCTGATTTTTATGAAAATATTCTTGCTATAGAATATGTACAAACATGATTCCAAAATGAGTAGACATGGCAGAATAAGAACAACTAATTCTTTGAAAATTGGTCTGCATGATAGATCCAAGAGAATCATTTTGTTTATAATGCTTTGACAGTGATTCCTTCAGTCGAGGTTCTCATCTATAATGATTTCAAGGAACATCGTATTTTTTCTGTTTTTGACAAGTGAGTCATTGACTTGTATCTCAATTCGCGAGCAAATTTTTTTCCGAAGATAGAAACGAATTAATTGTGTTTTTTCATTATTTAAGAACAGATGACTAGACCCACACCTACCTGATATGGCTTCCACAACATTGGCACATTTTGAGGTGAGAATATAATCGTTCTTTTCAGAAATCAATGAGGATGTGTCGGTGGAAGTGACAAAAAATGCTTCATCAGTTTCTTATCGAAGATACTCTCTGTGTTGATAATAATCTACATCAGGTCTCTGGATCTAGATACATCAAACTCTTTGTTGAGGTGACCACATTGATTCATTTCATTCACGATGACAATATTCAACTATTTTCAAATATAAGTAGAAACTGTCCCTTTTGTACAGATTGATTAATTTTACACTAATGGCAATTTGTCGCGAGTAGAATAGTATACTTTTTAGATGGCATATCAGGAATATTTTAAGATAAGATTAATTTGTGAAGGATATCCTGTTAGATTAGTACTTCAGCTAATCCTGGGTTGAAATTAATCTGTCTGGTGTAAACTTATTCTATTCAAAATACTTCTACACTAAAACAAAAAGTACTGACTCTTCACGCATGTTTCGCCAATCTAACACATGACTATAAATAGCATTACTGCAGAGCTGGTGAAATTTTGAATAATATGGGAAACAATACTTGAAATTCCAACTGAAAGTAGTCTTAGATTACCTAGGTCGAGGTTGATGATGAAACTAGGCTTGAACGAAACACTTTTTTCAATACAATCGATGATTTATTACAAAAATGAATACATTAAATAATATATGCATTTAACACTTTTAAGATACTCCTATGTGATCTAAATATAAATCATAAATATTTATATTTAACTAATAGTCAATATATACAGCAGAAAATATATACAAGAATTTCTGAAAAAGTAATGAACAAACAACTCAGGATCGAAGAAACTGGGGACATGTAAATCTTCAACTTTTAGTGTGTTAGTTTCCTTTCACTTAATCATGCAAAGGATTCTTTTTAATATAATTTTTTTTATCTAAATTCCCAATGAAAATGGATCATTCATGTATCAAGCCACCTAATTTGACTTGATTTATTGTTCAGATGTTTTCAAAATTTTGAATAAACAAATTTGGACTTGAAATTTCATTATTTCCAACATACGAAGTCATAAAAAAGAATATATCAATTTTTGGGGTTGAATACCCTAAAATAATAAAAGAAAAGGTAAGTTTTGAAATTTTTTTCTTTAACGTTAACTGCATCAACTCTATGGTCATTAGCATCATGCACTGGGTAGATTATGTTGATAACTCAACGTGCCACCTAGGCAGCATCATGGGTATTTGCAGTACCGTTAACCATATAATGTCAGAATTCAAATAGATTACTTCTCTCAAAAAATATCTGGGCAAAAAAAATGTAAATGAGTTCTGAAATTTGGTTACTTTCCAATGGTTATTATAAATAATTATTTCAACTTTCAGTTATTTTTCGTTCAAAGATGATTGGCGACAGTGCCCAATTTCAATATTGTATGTGAATATGTGTTAAAGGTATTAATTGATGAACAACAGAATAATTGAATTACCTAATTACAAATAGATGTTGCCAGGTAACTCCCTGAAATAGTTTGTTTGAAGGTGGTTGACAATGTTTCGTTATGCATTTCATTAGTTCGGACTTCCATTGTCTAATATGATATATATATTGATTTGAAAACCCTAAAAGAATCTAAAAAATATTAAAAAGATTCCTTCAGAGAACACTTTCTTCTTGGGAGGAATTACGAAATTTTTGGATCCAATGTGTTATTATAATTCTTGATGAATATTTCCAGAACGAAAGGGATTGGTTTGAATTTGAATTTGACAGAAGGTATCCAAAAAAGCTGATATCGTTACCATACAGTGGAATTCATCCTAATACTTATATTTCCAGAAACAGCAAACATTTTCTTCCTGGTTAAACCAATGGCAGAGATTCAGCTTTCAATGAATGAGAAAGATGAAAACTGTATTTTACAGTCTTGGGAACCTTGGAATTCGTTTATGTTCAGCCTGAGCTTATTCTTTCAATAAACAATATTTGCAATTAATTTTTCTTGCTCGGAAATGATTTGACATAAATATTTCAAAACCCTGAGTATAACTGTCATACTGGTCTGTTCAGTTTGAAGTTATTCCTTCAATAAAAAATCATGGCAACAAATTTTTTTTGGTCCAGAATTGATTTGTCAGAAACGTTACCTTAGGTCCAGAGTGAGTTGGTCTATTTGACCCTTCACCGAAACCCGCATGGATTTATTGTGGCTCACACCTATTCACACTCGACCAAATAAACCCAGCTTCTTAACGAAGGCGATTAGTTTTTATGGTGAGAGGTCTTTCAGGTCACATGATAAGAGTACAGGTCTGCCTAACTCTAAAAACCTGATTCGATGTCCAGCGGAGCAGGCAAAAAGTGTGTATTCAAATTCTGACAGTCCGAGTATCTGCATATGATGGTTCAAATGACAGTGACAGTAAGAAGGCTTGTTAGACATCGTAGTTCATCCTCACTGTAGTCCAAAAACTGTTTGGTGTCAAGCTTCGAAGGGTGAATGAACGCTTTGGAGTGAGCCAACCCTGGGAGATTCTGCCAGAAGTTCATAAATCTTCTTGCCATTCAGGTGTTCAATCTTTGTTTGGCAAAGCCTAAAGCGATGCCAATGACAGATTCTGGACTGATGAAGCTGCTTGCAGCACCCTCCTTTGCAAGGGAGTAAGGAGCCTTCATTACCTTCCATGTCAGTATGGCCAGGAATCCAGATTAGAGACAATATGTTATGTCTTCTTATCGAGGAGAGTCGTTTTTGGCAGAAAAGTTACAATATCCTGAATAGAGCTGTGTTTTTTTATACAAAATACTCATTGTTGGATTTAATTTCATGGTGCCTGATGTTTGACTATAGGCTATTTCACACTGTATATAACAATAGACAAACTTGTTATTTTTCAGATGAGAAACTGACAAAAAATATAAAATATCCATCATGCATATCATGATGGATATTTTATGAATAGTCTTTGATATTTTTTGGACGACCCATCAGATATATATTCCAAATATACAAAGTACATGTCCTCTACAGCTGATTAACGGAAAAACAGATTTTAAACAGATTTTTTCTACAAATACATACAATGCAAATACCTTGTATGATCTTCTGAAAATTTCACCTTTATATTCAAAATATTCAAGAGTTATTATTCCTTTTCTCTATGTTAATGATAATCTCTGATATTTATCGGTTTTTTATTTAGTGTTATTACATATAAGACCACACAGAGGACTGTTCGAAATAGTACCTTTGTGGCTATTCAGGTATTAAAAACAGGTAGTTTTGCATAGGATCAATAACAGGTAGTAGATAGGTAAAACTAACCTGTGTAGTTAGGTAATAATAACAGGTAATAGTTAGGTCACTAGGATATAAAAAAACTAACATAGTAGTAAAAAAATTAGTCATAATGATCTCCTGAGGACGCTAACTTGGTAGCGAAACGCGCGTCGAGAGACCGTGAATTTGTGTTCTGGTGTTGGGAAAGTGTTTTCAATAAATTGCAGTGTGATATAGCCTATAGTTAAGATCAGGCACCATGAGATCAAATTCAATAATGAGTCTCCTGTATAAAACAACACGCTGTAATCTAGATATTGTAACGTTCCTGACAAAAATTGATTCTAAACATGAAAAAATATTTGCAATGATTTTTTATAACAGGAATAACTTCAGATTGAACATGCTTAACATAAACGAATTCCAAGGTTCCCGAGGTTGTAAAATATAGTTTTCAAATTTCTTATTTCTGGAAATATAAGTTTCAGGATCAATTTTACTGTATGGTAACAATATCAGCTCGTTTTCAATATCTCCTGTCAATTTCAAATACAACAAACCAATAATTTTTATTCTAGAAATATACATCAAGAATTACAATGACACATTGGATTCAGCAATTTTGGTATCATTATTGAACTAGAAAATTAATCTTTAAGTCGATCAATAGAAAAGTATTTAAATTTCAGGAGAGAAGGATAAATTCTGGAAATGTTCTTATCTAGTCTATTGGCTCAAAGGATGTATGGGAAAGACAAAAAAATCTAAATTCTATTTTTAGCTGCATCTTTTTTGTTTGCAGAAATATTTAAAATCTAAATTTTTGTCACAGGTGCCATAGTACTCCTCAACTTTGAAATTTCAAATGCGTAATTGTTTTTTCATAGCATTTTTTATCAACAATCTTCATATAATAATGGAGAACCAAAAATATTTTTTTTTTGGTTTTTTCTTTATATCCTTGGAACCAATAGAGTTAGTTTATTTTATGGCATTATTCAATAATACCTGAAAATAGATAAGTTTGGTACAATTCATCCTACTGTCTTGCTGTTTAAAATATTCACATGTTTAGACACGAATTTGATTAGCACTATACAGGGTAATTCAAGTTCGACCCTGCCATTGGATCTCCTTAACTACAGGAGATACGTCGAAGCTTAAATTAGGGCGAAGTTGCGTTTTTTTGTGTTTAATAAAATACAACAAAATAACAAAAAATAGGTATAGTACGAAAACAGCACAAATTTATTTTGAATTTATATCCGGATGGAACATTGTTCGGTATTTTGGACAAACACTTGGGTGAGTATGATGCGTTTCAAAAACCAAGAATGAAACCATGAGCTTGTTAAAAATGCTCGAAAAGTATCATACATATTGAATACATAAGCGAGCTCGTCGTCTCCAATTAAGACAGCCCTAATAATATCCCTTCCTCCGATAGACATGAATTGCGTGATGATATTTTCTCTGAGTTCACCCACTGTGTCAGATTCTTGCTCACCATAGATTCTGTTCTTTAAAGTGTCCCACAAGAAAGCATTCAAAATTGTAAGGCCAGGTGACCTTACCGGACACCTCACTGGTCCAGAATTTCCTGACCACCTATTAGGAAAGAAACCAGCAGTTGTTATATTCAATAAGGGGAAACGAATTCTTCGAATTCGTTTCTTAAGAACCAAAGATAGGTTTCCTCGTTCAAAGTATTAGAGAAGAAATGAGGTCCAAGTATTCTGTCATTATAAATTCCAGCTCACAAATTCAAATAAAACCGAACTTGTGGTCTGACTTATGTGAAGTGTCCTGGATTATTTTCACTCCAAATGTGTTCATTATTTCTATTAAAAACACCACAGTTTGAAAAAGTACTTTCGTTGGTCCAAATAATGATTTTCAAGAAGTTTATAGGGTCTACCCTTTTCGAGAGCCAGCTATAAAATTCTATCATTCTCTCGGGATCACATGAATAAAATGTTTGTGAAATATGTATCTTATAACAGTGCATACAATTTTTTTAATTCCCTCCAAACGCTCGTCTGTGGCACATCCATTTCTGCCGAGACTTGATGCGTTGATTTGGAAGGATCTGTATTTATCTAAAAAAGTACCAAAAATAATTATACTTCTTCGAATATGAAAAAAACAATTATTTTACCTCGGCTAATA
>WOGO01003916.1:0-13774 GCA_015342085.1 Leptinotarsa defecta | reverse complement strand
TAGCGGGCGGCGAGATTTCTCAGATGTCGAAAAATGAGCGAGTGACACGTCTTATAGTATTCTGTAGTCTTTGGCAGAAGGTTGCATATCTTAATGAAAATCTAGAGATGATTTCGAATTGGGGTGACACTGACCACGTTCAATTCAATACCACGAAAACCCAGGTATCGGTTTTTTCCAGAATGATAAGTATCTACGAACCGGATACAATAATGTCACGACAGACAATTCCGCTTTCTGCTTCGTTGAGTTTGTTGGGTCTTGAAAAGGACACCAATATGTCTTGGCACAACCATGTCGCTGGAATTGCAAAGGTTGCTTCCCAAAAGCTTGGAAAAATGTTCCGAACCAGAAAACTGTACACACCTCAGCAACTTTTGATGCTTCACAAAGCTAATCTCAGATTTTTTTAGAGTATTGTTCTCATATATGGATCTTTTTTCCTAAGTATATCCTGAAGCTGCTGGATTGCATCCAGAAAATATACATCGGCCTTATTGGAGAATCGAACATCAAGTGCAAACTTAATACTCTGGAACATCGAAGAAAGGTTGGAGATTTGTCTCTTTTTTATTGATACTTTCTCGGGAGGTGTTAAAGTAACTCAAAATATTTGATTCCACCAGAAATACTCGATGGACTGTGCCTGCTCATCGTTTTTAGGTTCAACTCAGTACACATCGAACTTCACTGTTCAAGAACTATTTGCTTTGGAGAGTTACGTTTATGTGGAATGAACTTTTTGATAAAGGTTTCTCAAATGAATTTATTTTCCTGTGATTCAGGCCATCTGGGAAAAAATTAAATGTAAAGGGAGGGCTTGTGATACATCGTTTTGAAACTCCTGACGAATACTTCCAACCCTAGAATATAATGTCAATATCTACCACTACCAACTACTACCAAATGGCGGAACTTTTAATTTCATTATTTTGAGTGGAACCGTTCAAAAAATAAAAGGGGGGGAAATTGAAGAAATGCACTAAATATATCCAAAACAAACCCTTTTCCCAATCACCAGAAATGCAGTAGTCTTCTCTACGCGCATCTCAACTATCACTTTTGCCTCTTTAGGCGTTTTCTTGATTAGTTTTTCATCTCCTGAAGACGCCAACTTTGTTAGTGAAGAGCGCGTCGGGAAGAGTATTGAATTTCTAGTGATTGGGAAAAGTACTAGTTTTGGATTTATTCTACGCCGAAGGTTCCAGTTTCACGTTTCATTTTACTCCTTGACTAGATCAACTACAATGCAGCAACGCTGCAAAACGCTGGGAAGCTGCAAAACTTTCGTTGAATCATACGTTATTTTAATAAATGTAGAAAAAAACGTGTGCGTCTCGGGACACCCGACAGAAATGATAACTTAAATTAATTGTTTAACTTGGAAAAGCTTAGGTTATTACTTAAACTTCATTATTAAAATATTTTATTGAATATATTGTGTATAAGTATAAAAGCAATTGTTACTTGTGTAGGAATAAATAGTGATACTAATAACGTACATACACAAAATTATTGTTATCATTTTTGAGCCACGTTTCACATAATGAAAGGATATTACGTGCTTGCTGGTTAGATTTTTATGAAGCTGCCAACAGTATATATCTAACGCACACTAAACACTGAGCGTTTGTCCGACGAGAGAGGAGGACCCTGCCTTCCGCTGACGTATGCGTGAGAGGAAGGGAAGCCAGCAAACTGGCGCTGTAACACGTTAAGTAACGAGGCGGTTTTCTCTCCCATAAGAAGTTATCTAAAAACGAAGAAAAACATACGACTCTTTCATTGATACTCAAGGGTTGGAACGGTTCCGACTAAACTTTCAACTGACAGAGCAGATGAGTTGTAGTAATTTGTAATATTTAAATATAATTTTCCAGAAAATACTGATGAAAATATAATGAATTGGGTACCATGGCAAAGAAAATTGACAGTCTTTAGGTAATATTTACATATCGTATATTGAACCATTGTCTTGTCTTTTCAATATTTCAATGTATTTAATTAACATGCCATTGTCACGTTTTCACTAAACAGTTTACAAAACCTCAACACGTGTTTCACTGTACAATAGCTTCTTCAGGCGTGTTCACACTTACTGAATTCGATTTACTCAGTTTTTTATAAATATGATTGAATTGTATTGTATAACTTTTTCTAACCCTTTAATGATTAATCCCCAGTTTGAGTATAAACTGATCACCAACTTGACATGAAATAAAAAATAACTATCTGCATAGTTCATGGAATTCATCAACAGTAACTTTTTGTAACTTTCAGTAAGAACAAGCCTGAAGAAGCTATTGCGGTTTTCTGAAATGTTGAGTAAAAATATCACAATGAAGTTTTACTCAATTGCGTTATCATGGGTCCCGTTCTATTATATTTCCAAGATTAAGTATTATTTCCTAGTCGAAAAATACTGAAGTACGAGGTTTCCACCTGTAAATGAAATTTTTAATGTTTACTAATTTATTGATATTTCTAATGTAATGAACTCCTCAATAAGAGTATGAAAATAAATTAATCTAAACAAAAAAAAATTATATTGAAAACATGGGAAACTCAATTTTTCCTCAAATACATCATTAATGTAAAGTTCATTTGAAAATATTTTATTATCCAACCCAAAATGACGAGACTACGTGATGAATAATCACAAAATTAAGCAAACACTAACACACTGAAAGAGTACTTCAATTATACAGTCATCATTCCCACGACCAATTTCACGGACGGTTATAACTCAAATGATCCCCCAAGAAGATCCAAACTAGAATGACTAGTTCAATAATATTCCACGGGTTTCAATCTTTCTCAGCGAATGATAAATATTCGTAGACTCCAAAGTAAAGGTTGAAAGAAGTACAGATCTAAAACAAGATTGGCCACCTTAATTAGTCTTAACTAATAAATGTCTTTATAGATCGGGAAGATAACAAGCATTATTTTTTACCTCTGTCAAACAATGGTCAGATAGTATAACATTTCAACCCACCAGGATTGTTTCTACCATTGGCGTAAAGTCAGAAGGGTACTGACATTTTAGTATATTATATATACATCAAATGTGTCGAAATATTATTTTGAATAATGATTTTTTTTTCACTCTGCATATGTAAATAATTATTCGTCTCTTAATTCCACTCAATGAGGACGTATTCTTGATGAGTCATATGAAAAAATAATAATTTCTGATTGAAACTGAAGGGTATTGGTTCTGATTTTTTTTCACATAATATGTAGGATAATTTTGCTCAACGCAAGTGTAGGTATCCATATTCATTGTAATTTCTGATTAACAATCTCCAAAGTTTGTTAATATTCAATTGCGATTCATGACCAGATTTATTTAAGATCTTTGTTCAATTTAAAGTGTATGTCAAATGGTTAATTTATATTTGTTTGTCTCGTTTATCCACCGTTAATGATTATCCTTCTTGAATGAAAGGAGTGAGTGATGATTGAAACACGTATCGATGTGTTAAAATAACGGTTTGTTGTTGGGAGAAAACTTCAGTAATATTCATTACTACACCAAAGGTTCCAAACAGTGCATCACAAATGTTATAGAAACTGAACATTCAATAATCATCTCAGGACTTTCAAGTCTTCTTAACTGAACACACTTAGCCCTCATAATATAGGGTTACAACACTTTTTATGCTTATTCACCTATTTCATCAATAACTGAATTTGGAATATCTTTCAATTAATCATTGTACATTTTTTCTTTGAAATATACACCCTCAGGTATTGTTGATGACGATATCGAATAATTCGAAGCAATTCACGAAATACGCTAGTTTGCAATATGATACATCAACTCTCACTTGAAGGCTTTGCTGAAACTCTTTTGGTAATTATAGAAAGCTAAGGTCCGACATAACGAAAAAATACTCTGGATTAATTCACGTTATCACATTCAGTTTTAATACTTTTTTGTTGTTGAAATAATCTATCATGAACCAATTTCTCGACC
Source organism: Leptinotarsa defecta (assembly GCA_015342085.1). Taxonomy (NCBI): domain Eukaryota; kingdom Metazoa; phylum Arthropoda; class Insecta; order Coleoptera; family Chrysomelidae; genus Leptinotarsa; species Leptinotarsa defecta. The sequence goes on along the minus strand of WOGO01003916.1, from coordinate 9,792 downwards.
TACTGATTAGTTTTCATAGTTTCAACTTTTCACAAAGTGAAAAATGATTGTTGAATTTTTTTTGTACATTAGTATCATTTTTATTCTGAAACCTGAATAACAATTGGATAGTAGTATTTCTGATAAATTTGGCACTCACCATTCTCTACAACGAATTCAAACTCCCCCCAGAGCGTAAGGTTACACCGATGTCTCGTCAATACCGTAGAAGTACCGGTGGAAATAAGGCATGTAAATACATAAAGCGAGTTGAGTGAAAAAAAAAGATTTTTGGATAAGCACTCAAAAAGGGCAAGGGAGAAAGGATTAAGAAAGAAAGTTCATTGTAGTAGTGCAAGTAGGAACTAATGGCTTATGACGTGAACCAAGCTGGACCAGAGTGATACAAGATGAGAACTTGACGATATGATTTTTTCCTTTTTGTAAAAAATACGAAAGAAGTACACAGCAGATGAAAAATATCAAATTATTTCAGTTCAGCTGATCTAATTGATTATTTGGAAAATAAATTCATCTGTTCTAAACAATACATTTTTTTAATTAAATTAGTGAATTTCAATTTCCTTGGAAAATATTTCTCCTACAATATATATCCAAATGAATTTCAGTTTGAATTCAAGGTAAAAACCTTAATAACAAGTTGAAATGATACGAAATACACATTACTAAAAAAAAGTATGCAAAAATCGTATAAAACGGCAAAATATCTTCCATCCATCTCAAGTGAGTTATTGACCTCTTGATGAAATCTGTTGAAACTAAATTCTCAAATTTTCGCAAAAATGCATTCAGAGCAAATTTTCATAGTTTTGTAAATCTGTTGATTGTAGTTGTTTTCCGATTTTTGGTTACCGATGTTACTATGATTTTTTTTTAATAAGTATAAAATATGTTGTTCCGTTAACCAGCTATCGCATCCCTGCAAACGACAACCCTCAGACAACAAGTCGAAACTTGTGCGAGCTAAGGATTAACGAGGACCTAACTTTCAACGTGTGATTCCTAACAGGGGGTGGACGATAGTAAGTGAAAATCTTGCATTATACCTGCGGCTTAAACCATCGACTCACAGATCGGCCGACTGACTGAGTGAACAAAGCACCCACGTCGAGCTGCCCGGCCAACCGACCGAAATATTTAGATATTACATACAACTCCTTTTGAATGTACCTATCCTATATATCATTTTCAATCTACATCAAATCATCTCTTCAATGCATGCTGTTCATATAACTCTGCATTGTGATAATTGAAGGGACATGATGGCTCTATTAAGAACTATTTTTTCTACCATACAGGTGTAGCTTTTTCTTTCATTATTGTAATTTATTTGAATAAAATTCAATAAATATTCATTTTTTTGTGACATGATGCCTGCTTTATTTGTCCAATACTTTCAAGTCTTCGTTAATACTCTTAAAAAGGTACCATACTTCTGGTATTCTTGATATCTTGTTTTCCACCTTCAATAACTCTACCTCATTTTACTTCTTGTCACTTTTTATATCACTCAAATTTTATTACATAACATACAAGCTGACTATAAACTTTTTTGGGTTTTTTATTTCAGCGAAAATCTTTCTATCGTCATTAAGTATGAGTTGGGAATAACACTATTTGCTAGATCCCTGTAATCCTTTGCTCTCCTTCAGTACAGTCTGGCTAGTACAAAAAATCCCATTTCAAAACACCCATTCAACCATTAATATAATTAATCTGAAGAATAAATATATTTTCATCTTGTGAATGGACCAACCCATTACTTGATGAAACTCAATAAAAACTATTTGTTTGAAGGTGATTGACAATGTTTCATAGTGAATTTCATTAATTTGGACTTCTATTGTCTAATATATGACTTGAAATCTCTGAAATTGAAATATTAAAATTAGAAATAATAGCTGAAAAAACAATTATATTATATAAAAACCATTAAAAAAATTGCAATAAAATTAAAAAAAATAAAAATAAACAAAAAATTGAAAACAAGTGAAATGAAATAAAAATTGAAAATTAAAAGATTTCAGGCCAAGTTTCTTCACTACTTTTCGATTGTTGGTATCCACAATCGTCTTCGGGTGATGACCCGAATGAAATTAATAATACTATCTATAATATCAAATTTTCATAAACATTTATTTCTAGCTTCCTCAGTAGGAAGCTACGGTGGAAACAAAAAATGTTTTTGAAAATTGTTTGATAATTATCATGGATAATACTTTTATCTAATTGGCAATTTGTTGAGTAATCCTCAATATTCTGGATTATTTCCTGTTTGTCAATGAAACTGGTAGTTCATCTGTTAGGATGTGTTCCATATAAGTAGGCGGTTTCTGTTTCGATTTTCATATAAAAATAGTAAACAGGAAATAGTTTTGCTATAGGTTGATTCCATTACTTGATATTCGAAAGTGTTTCCATCTTGCACATGAACTGTTCTACGCCTATGCGCATGGAGATTGCTGCCTGCAAGTCTGTCCGATTCTCCCAGCATCGCAGAGGGCCACACGTAATCATCTGTGGGCACACCTGTGTTTAAGCTCAAGGCAATCAGGGGAATAGGAAGATCGTTGCAGTGGCGGAGAAGATACCATCTGATACTACCCCTTTATACTACCGTTTTCGTTCCACCAGATTGGAATTTGATAAAACGAGGAATGCAATGAAGAAGTTACTGTTACTAATTGTATGGCTATCAATCTTCTTGTTGGTTACCATCTGGTTTGGTTAAATGGTCTATGAATCGCTTATAGGGTTTGTTGATGTGTTTTTTAAGTATCAAAAATTCTAATTGATTTCGCGTTAAAAATCAGAGCTCCTTTCGATGCCTGTTATGATGAATGAATTTAGAAATTATATAGTAAGGGCGTTATGGTACAAATGGAAAAAATAAAAGTATCTGTCAGCCAACAAAGAAAAACAGATTTTGGAAATGTACAGTACATATTAGACGCATTTAATTATATATTCAGAAATGGAACCACTGGCGTGAAAATTATCTGATGAAAACACTTTTCCCACACCAGAATAAAAATATCGTCTCTCGACGCAACAGTATGTTTTTAGACTAATTTTACGCCTGAGGTTCCAGAAGATGATAAATCCTTTATCACTTCCTTTTAACTTGGTTATCGAAACGCGAGTCGAGAGACAGTGTTTTTTTCTGGTATGGAAATAATATCTTCTTTAGAAGCATTCGGTATAAATACTGTTCATTAACTGGTACAGAAACGGTTTCTTCATTTTCGATATTTCATCAAATTGAGAGGTATCCAATTTTTGGTTTTGAATAGTCTACTGCCCATTACACCCTATACAAACTTACACTGTTCAAAGAACTTTCATGAAGAATCCATATATGAAGGAGCATAACTTTGAAACACTGCTCTGAGACTTGAAACGCTGCTTTGATCCTACAAAACAGAAGAATAAATGTCATAAATCTCATAATTCGTAAATAGCATACGAATGTTTTTCTCGGTTGTAATTAACAGGAACATTAAATAATTAATTTGTGATATTGATGATTTATTTATTTTGTGGAAATTCACCTTCAATTAGATATAGGAATAAAATACTTTGTCTGATTTCCACTTACTAAATGTATTAATATCAATATATTAAGTAAGTGGAAATTAGACAAAGTATTTTATTCCTATATCTGATTGAAGATAATTAATCAATTTTCTAATGATGGTGGAGTTTATATTGAAATATTTATTATAAATATTCATAATTTAAGATCTTCAGTAGTATATTGCAATAACTAGCTAAGATTCTTGAGATTACTAGTACATCAAAGCCATATTATGATATTGACAGTGAACTACATCCTTGGATATCAAAGAAAAACAAGGCTCCCCAAGGCGGTTAGTTGCACACCCAAGTTTCGACATCGACCGACAAAATTTGTCTTCTGTCTTTCACAGCAAAGCAACTAGCTGAAAACCAGACAGCGGTATTGCAACCCGAAGTTAGGCTGGACCATGAATACGTTGCTGGATTTGACTATCTTTAAGGGATAAGCATAAGTAACTAAGGGTGGGATCGACAGAGGACTCAAACCTCGTTTATCTTTGCTATTCGTGGAATAGAAACGAGGAAGCAATAATATACTTATGTAAGGCTAGAATGCGAAAGTCTCGTAGGCCATTGTTCATCAGTGAGGAAATTGTGACACCCACCTGCTTCTTTATTTTGAAATATGTCTCTCTTCAAATAAATATTTTAAATGATCGTATCATGTCAAAGAAGTACTGATAAAAAGTGAGCCTTTTTGTCCCTTCCTATGTACCAACTGTCACTCTTGTTTGACATAAAGAGGTTCCTACGGAATGTAACCTTTCATGGATATGACTATTGTTAGGGGAACAACCAGTTGGATACCAGTGGAATATGGGTCGAATTAATCAGTAGATGAATAAGAAATTTCACCAAACCTATTCGATCAAACTGCTGTACTATACATTGATTAGAAGTGAATTGGAATTTGGATCAAATATTTGGTTTGGCCAGTATCACTTCACGTTATATGAATTGGAAAAACTTTTTTAAGATATTTTTAAGATATTTAAAAAAATATCTTCAAACTTCAAACAGACTACCGTTTAGTAACAACGGCTCACTTGAGGAATAAATTCAGGATAATGTCTCTCCAAAATATAGGCGCAAAATATTTGTAATATTATTTCTTTACCGGCTTCTGAATAATATCGCTAGTTGAATTTCACGTTCCAACCCGAAGAACAAGATCAGATATGATGTTTCATATTCAGAATTTCTGCTCTATAGGTGCCCCACTTGCAGGTCTGTTACATCTCGCAAATGAATTGAATGTATTAGTGGAAAATGATACCAAAACAGCAGAACTAACAGTTCAAGTCTCCAATAAATATGGGTTGTTACTGAAGGTAAGGCATCAAAAATGATAATGTTGCTATACAACCAAGCAAAAGTTGAGCGATAAATTCTAACTTGAAAAACGTGTTTGAATATACATATTACAAAATGTCATGTATAATCATGAATTGCATTTGAATTGACTCATCGATAAGAAGTAACAACGATCATCTCAAAGCTCCAAGCCTTTTCAGTTGCACAGCTTCAGAAACTTCTGAAATGAAAGAATAAATTCACACAATCATTAGATCTCAGCCAAAACAGCCTGAAGAGTAAATATTGAGCTTGGGGTTGATATATTTGAAAAATTTGTGCTTATCACTTTTCTGATAAATGTGATCGATAATCATACCAATGGTCATGTGCACCATCTGTTTTGGTAATTCCTATCAAACCACCAGCAACTTTGAGAACTTTGTTGACATTTTCAAGAACTTGAACTGACTAGTACTCTTCGAATGATTTTTAGTTTTTTATGTTCCTCGATTAGGGGACAGATTCAAAATAATGAAATTTTGTTTATGTGCCATCTTCTAGGCTGCATATTCACCACAATCACAATCACATTTCCTCAAAATAGTCTTCAAATACATCGGCGTTAATGTCTTCATGGTAATCGCGAGAATGCTTTGACTCAAACATCAATAAACCTTCCGCAACAAAACCATCAACATTTCTAATGTGAGTAATAATCAGTCGCTTGACATGTACTTGCTTTTGTCTTGCCTCATCTTAATAACGGTATATCTTTCGTTAGGCCAAGTCTCCTCCAGCAAATAATTTCACCGTTTTCAATTGAGAGCGATTTTCTGTTTTTTTTTTCTCAGCTGAAATTCAACTCCTTTAAGTGTTCCACAATTTCTTTTTGCCTATGATTGGAGAAATACTCTGGTCTTGTTTCAAGACTCCAATTATTTTGTCGAGGGTCGGTATTTCTTTACTAAAATGAAATGAATGTAGTGTTTTTCTAATTTCAAGTTTGTAACTATCATCAACATGCACAATTTTTCTTCCTAAAGATGATTATGGTGATTTCACAGCTTCATTTCATCTCTCATTCTTGAATTTATATATTAATAATTTTGAAACTCCAGTCATTTACGAAGACATTTCCACCAGAGGGCGTCATATACATTAAGAATAATACTCTTTTTGATTACAGAAAAAGCATATTTTCCCATTTGTTTCACTTTAAAAATAACTGAAGTAGCTATTTTAATGCATACTAATTGAATCACTATTGGATTATTTGAAATCATGACGTCATCCTTTTTTCCAGTGAAAATTGAAAGTATCGCAATTTTGGGTGTTCAATTGAAAAAAACTATAATAAATATTAATGCAAGTGTTCCATATTTTTGCATCCATAGTTGTAGGCAACAACTATGAAAAGTCTTTGGAGATTTGTTATATTGAATCATACAACTATATTAAGTGTTCAAAATTAATACTACATTTTTCACTTCTCAACCAACTCAGTCAAGTACGCCTTTGGAACAGCTACCTGAAAATGATTCATTACTCCGCTGCTTAAGAAAATAGTCTATAGTAACTATGGTTGTTTAAATCTGTTCAAAATCTGTTTTCCGTTAACCAGCTGTCATACCCCTAACGACAACCCTCAGAAGTCGAAACTTGTGCTAAGCTAAGGATTAATGAGGTCTTACCTTTCAATGTGTGATTCCTAACAACAGACTGATTTGTTTTCTGTTCAAGTTCAGTTCTATTTCTGTAATTGAATGATTTACTTTGAATTTTTTTCTCGTACCTTGTTTCTATATACATTGCCTCCAATAAAAATACTTATTACAAACCGTTGATTTAACCTTTATATTTATGTCAGGGACTCAAAATACAACATTTCAGTTCTTAAATTGATGTCCTGGTAATAATATAGCAGTCTAGGAATTATTTCTGTTCTAATGAAACTTTGGTAGCACTATTACTACTAATATTAAGAACCTACATTAAAAAGTGATTTATTTGAGGGATATCTCGAGATGTACCAAGTGTAATCGATTAAAATGTTCGGAAATCCATAAAACAAGAAATCAAATTATTGTACGAAGAATTTCAAGAACGAGGTTTTAAATGATGAACGAGACCGAAAATGTTTTCTTCTTATTCAACTACCCTAAAAAATTTTTCATGCAGTTGCAATTTCATAAGAATGTATCATCTTTCCCACCAACCGATTATCTGGAATCTTTGAAGTCCACTATAGAGCATTCGTACAAAATACCAGAGAGTTGCATACAAATATTTTGCATTGGATATAATAAATGAAACAATTGTATCCCAACAATTTTGCATTATTTCGCTTAGTTGAGCTTTGAAACTGTTGTTTTATTTTTCGAGGGGACAGGCGGTAAACGCGGTCTTTTGCTTAGAGTGGAATAAATAGTCTGCCCTGCTGAAGGTGGATATTGAACTTGCAAGAAATTTTTCGAAAATAAACTAATTGGAACAGTATACGTAATAAGAAAATAGATGTGTCCTCAGATGCGTTTTATTGAACTTTTTCAAACTAAGCCTCAGGCCACAAAATAGCCTTCAGAAAGAAATTTATTGAAGTAACGAGTATCCAATGAATCGTTCGTTTGAATCAGTTTTTTATTTCATACATGATTTCTCTAATCTTCAGAAATCGAATTGTCGTGAATCTCTTAAATCTAATCTTATATTTATTTTCCAAGAAGAAGCCATAAAGAACATCACCCTCTACACAAGTATCCACCTCGGCACAACAAAAAAAGTATACCTACCTTCGAAACGATGCCGCTTAAATCTAAAAGATTTTGGTTCTATCTGCATCTGCATTTGCAATTTCTTACCGTTTGCCAATTCCAAGCACACTTGTTTGTTTTTCTTAATTAATGCCATGTATTTGATTTTTATTTTTCTTATCGGTTAGTACCATGAATATACTTTATGGTCTTTTTTATGAATAGGTGTACGTATGAATGTTTGTTGGTATTTCCATTTGCTCAGTAATTGAACATACTTATGTTTTTATCGATTTAGTGTTTTATTTTCAATATATCTTATTTGTGAATCAGTTTTACCCTCACATTGTATGACAGATTTATGAATATTTCGATACATGTCAATCAAATTGCCATTGCCATACTAGAACTGTAAAAAAATCTATCGAATGGCAATAATCACTGAACAAAAAATGTAATTGCAATTTTTCTCCCAGCTATGCTTTTATCAATTAACTTTCTTCCCAAGGTGAAGGTTAACATAAAAACTAATTTTCAAAACTGAAGCCCGAATTTTTTTTTTATTATTTTTCTATTCATTTATGAATAACCAAAAATGTTATATAACTTTAAAACATAAACAAAGCATTTACATTTTTTTTAATATTCTGTTTGACTTGCTTTCTTATTAATGAATAATTGAATTTTTTGTGGTAATCCGATAATGGAATAATCATTTAAAACATTTTTTTTTGTCAAAATCATTGCAAAAACCATATTTTTTTATCATCAACCAATTTTTTGCCAGAAAATATAAATATTAAAGAAACATTTTCAAAAAAATATATTCACCGTTCTTTTATATCCCGAAATAAAATTCATTTGTTTGTGAAATAAACGATAATGTACTAAAAAATATTTGTACTTCATGTTTTTCAAGATACAAATTGATGAAATTTTTCAAAACATCGTTGGTTTTTTCATGAGTTTTTTGGAATTTTAGTTATTTTCATCAAACATTTCATTGGAAAAAGTTTTTTATTTTGATGAGATCCACCACATTCTTAATTTTTGTAATATTCTCCTAACTTATTTTTTGCAACAGTTATTTTTTAAAAACGAACAAAAAAATCAATTCTAACACCCTGTATCTCCGAAACAAAGCATTTCCGGACACAAGTTTATTCACATTTTTTTTTATTGAAATTGTCTCAGGAATACTTCACTTGAATATTTTAACGTATTTATGTAACACCTTGTATATTATTTTGGAAACAACATGACAAAGCAGTTGTTCATTAATTATTTATACATGGTTGTTTTCATTTGATTTTTTACTTGCCAAAATGAAAGTATACAAATGCATTTTTTTCACAAATTGTTTATTAAATAAATAAAAAATTGAAAAAAAAATTAAAAATTCGCAATGGTTTCTTTATACTGATATTTAGAAACGGAAATGAATAGTTTTAATGAATGTGTTACCCACCAAGCACATTTTGTTCATTTCTTGATGATCGTATTTAATGAGTTGAAATGTTTTTTATTTTTGTTGCGACCTGATCGAGTGTGCGAGCCCAAATATCCGTATTTTTACTGCTCAATTGAAACTTCTAATATCCAATATCTTAATGGTTTCAATACCATAAAGTATCACTAAATTTTCAGAAATCTTCATATGAGTTCATATCAAAAAGGTTTATATCAATTAATTCAAAACATCCAATACATTTCAATAATGAAAATATTAAATACTAGATGAAAACGTATAATGGACACAACACATTGAAATAATAAGAAAAAAATAGCTCCCATAATAATTTTATTCAAAATGAAAAATGTTATAGGTACCCATGGAATATCTCAAATTGATTTATTTTCCTTCAGTATATTCTAAAATTCAATATATAATATCAGTATGGGAAGGACAAAAAATTCCTTATTAAAACCAATTGAAAAACTTCAAAACAAAATTATAAGATATATATTCAAGTTGAACTTCAAGGAACCTACAGTCAACTTGTAAAAACCTAAAAAAACTATTAGATTTGTCATCCTTACATAAATTCAAAATATGTACCTTTATTCATTTGGTAAAAAATAAGCTGAAACATTCATATCTGACTTTTAAAATCAATGGTGACCGACATAACGATTTGACAATATTTATTGTTTCTGTAGATATATT
>WOGO01003915.1:0-13775 GCA_015342085.1 Leptinotarsa defecta | reverse complement strand
ATTGGAAATAAATTTTAGGGGTTGCGTTTTCCACCCCTTACAACCATGGGGTAAACCAAATAAATTACTGGCTGAGTGTCTTTTTGGTAGTACAAAATGTCAGGTTGATTTCAAAATTGTAACTTTTTCAGGGCTTGTGAAAAAAATTGTTATACAAATTTTATGTACCCCCTTAAGGAGCTGTATTTTAACGGGGGATGCTCCAATGAAATTTCTTTATATGAAAGACCCTATCTTTTTTTCGATGAGGAATCACCTCCTTAAATGTTTTACACTTATTCAGTTACACCCTGTATAAGATGTTACCACCTCTTCGGCTTCAGGGATTTTTAGACCGTCATCAAACATGAAATGGTGTTATTTATTACGGTTCTTCGTTTCTGATTTCTAGATCGATATAAACCACTGAATTTTGATATGCATTCGAAGTAGATTATGGAGTTTTCAGTATTAACTCGTCCAAAGACTCATTGAAAGATGAAATATATTTTATTAAATACTCTTTGGAGTACTTACAAATTAGTAAACTGAAAAGCGGAGGAGAATGACACCCTAGCTATAATTTTATTATTATTCTCATAAACCTTAATCATGATTTTGTCGAACATCAGTTCGGTAATTCCAAAGTGATTAGGTTTATTCTTATCCAACCTGCGGAGTTTATTATGGCTCACAGCTAATCAAACTCCACCAAATAAATCCAGCTTCATAACAAAGTCGATTGCTTCAAGAATCATGCTGATCTTTCAGATCAATTAATTTCGTCCTGTGTTTTGTCCTGTTTTGACCTGCTAGAGGTCTAATCAGTGAGTGATAAACGAAGCTCCCAAAGAACATTTGATGTAAAACCAACCTTCAACATTGACTGACTTTTTATCAGTAGTACTAGGAGAAACCACGAAGTACTATTGGACTTGACTGTTCTCAAAGGAAAAGCCGAAGTTGGATGCCTATATTGATGGCTCTTCGACTTGTTGCAAAATCAAGTTTTGACATCTGCGTTCCTCTGTAGCTTTTACTGCAAGCTGGTAATCAGATACAGCGGTAAATAAAAATGGAACATTTATTATGCCCTGATTAGGCAAAGTTGTCCTGATCAGGGTTTAGGTTTTCTTTCAATCCCAGAGATTGTGTCATTTAAATGAGATGTTCCTGCTTACTTTTTTCAGGATTGTTCTCCAAACGTGAACTTAGCCTTGCATCAATGAGCAATGAGGTTGAAACTGCGCCAATTCGTGTAAGATGCTCAGGCTTTGGACTCTGGTTTCATCTAGAGGTCAGAAGTTCAATTCACAAGAAACATTCACGAATTTATTAACGAAGTATTTTTAGATTTATTGCGACTAGCTATCAACTATAGCAAATCTTTTGAAAATTGTATTCAGATTTTCGATTACTCTGAGAGAATGAAACACCGAAAAATAATAATACTAGGGGTTTGTTCTGAAATATTCTCGAAGATGTTTGTAATTTTATAATGATGTATATGATGAAATCAGTGTAAAATGGTATTCAGAATGTCTTAGCGAAATAAAACATATTTGTGATTGTTTAGACTGATATTTTATAGTCGCTTCTTCAAATATGATTGTTTTATCCTAATGTAGATGTAGGTACTCACATATGACTTTTGCTATCAGAATCCATTATGAGAAAAAAATATGAAGTACAAATATTTTCATGTTTCTCAATTGCCGTGGTATATTGCCGCTATTCAACTGTATACAAAAAGTAGAAAGTACCTCTCATGCTTCTAATCAATTGTTTCATTATTTCACCCAAATATCAAGATTTTCTCGAATTTTAGGGATAGAAAGAAAATTATGAATATTTAATAGATATGTTCAACTGCCAAGAATGAAAAAACGAGTCTGATATATCAAACAAGTGTTTTCCTGAAAAGATTCATTCGGAAATATGCATATATCTAGGATTGTTAAAATGAACAGAATAAATTTCAGTTACTTTTGAGATATGCAACATGTATTTCACTCGACAAATGTGAACTTTTTCCAAACATTCTGCTAAAATAGTTTTTCGCCTCTTATCAAGATGTTTGCTGAAAGTCAGTACATCTGAATAAAATATTATTTCGTAATTAGAATCATTACCATAAGCTACTCTACCAAAGTTTCATACTCAATTTGTTAGTTTTCTCACACAACATGCATATATAACTAGTAATATCATGTAAAAACTCACCCTTTTCCATATCTAACCCCATGTTGAAGAAATGCCCGATCGAACGCGATCCGAATAAATCGAAGACCAATCACTGGTTATATAACACTATCGGAATCAAAAATCGGAGGAAATGTTGTTCTGTGGACGTTCCACCTGTTCAGGTGGAGAATATGCGGTGTGGCGACGCCCTGGCTTCAACTCCACGTTTGACATAGCGTCGCGACGCCGGCCTGCGCACCCTTCAGCTACTCGTTCGTTTCGGAGGGGTGGAGATAAACTGGCCATAGGGGTAACAGTGGGGTGAATAACATGTTTTCATCGGGACTATGAAGAATTTTGGCTGATGGGTAGTAGTTGATAATAAACCCATTAAAATACTTTTACAGCACACGAATAAATGAAAGCTATCATTTCAATGTTACAATCTTTAATAATCCGTCATTTTTGCCACTTTTGTTTTACAAAAACACATTTGTAATTATTTTCATGTTTTCGTCCCCCACCCAATGTACTACTGAATTCTTTGTTCACCATTCGATTCAAAACGAGATATCAAAGAAGTTTCAGCATTTATAATATGAATTCATGTGATTAAATTGGTCGATACCTTTATTTTGAGATTTCAACTGAATAGTTTATAAAACCGCAACACGTGTTCCGCTATACCGTTTCAATCGTTTCCATGCTGACTAATTTTCAATTGATTTGTGTTTTACATAATAACAGTTTGGATCATATGGCCTACCGACATGATGACCAATATATTCACCATAAAAATATTGTAAAAATCATAAAAAAAGTTTTACTAATACATCAAATGGACATGTAATGATCTACGATGGGAAACTTTTCATATTTTGGGAACAGGCAACATATAATACATACATATACCACAATTATGTTTAATTTTTTTTAGCATAAACCAAAAAATGGATATTTAAAAATGTTCTCGTTGATTATATTATTTTTCACAACCTTCGAATAGCAAAATGGCTTATCTCAACAAGAATGTGTCGATGAACTCAGTTTTTTGTATGACGATAAAGCACCATTATGAACCACAGTAGTTATATCGCTGGTATAGTGAATTCAATTGTGGTTGTAGTTTGGTCGCCGACGAATTTCGAGAAGGTTGTGCCACAAAACATCGATGCAGTTCATGAACTGATAATGCAAGATCATCATGTTACATATTGTCAGATAGAGGCATCCTTATACATTACTTTCACTTCAATACATTCGATTTTGCATGAATCGTTCCCGTTGGATACCCCATAATTTATCAATCGCTCAAAAAAGGCTCGCGTCAAGTGGTGTAAGGAAATGATCGAAAAGTTCGACCGTATCTTATCTATACTAGAATTAATGTGAAAGTTTATGAGGATGGATATAGGTTTGTATGTATGTGGTTCTTTCACGCCTAAACGATTGAACTGATTTTGATAAAATTCAACATAATTACAGCGTATACGTCAGAATAACATATAGACTACAATTTACAAAGTGTTCGTGTGATTTTGGTCAAAATATATGATTATTAAGTAAGTCGAAGAAAGTATTGCTCCCTGAGAGATATCTGGGCGTGCGCTGCCTATACCGTTGGAGTTACATGCAGATAATGTATCGCTAGATTGTTTATTCTAAATAGTTCCAAATAAATAACCGCCATTGAATACTTTTTTGGATACTGTTTTTGCAACGCTCATTTTAGAATATCCATGGAATTCTTATAAAAATTGATAAAATTGTTGTTTTAAGTATTTAATATAGATCAACTTTGTCTATTACACTGAGTGATTTGGACGAATCGTTTAAAAGTTGAAGCGTCATCGATGAGAACGCGGCCCGAACGCGGGCAGAGGTCGTTGAGGGTTGTGTTGGTTTGGCGAATTTTTTTATAGGTAACATAATTCGTTTCTGGAAACTATTCATTACTTAGTGTAGTTGTAAAATCTATCTAAAGTAAAATTATAAATTACTAGCTGTTGCCCGCTGTTATATGAACGTACAGCGAAAGCTACTGAACCTTGAATCTTGAAATATGCAAGTAGGTTCGTTTGAACGAATGCAAAAGTATATTGATTATTAAGGTGAATATTTTGAAAAACAATAAAGCCATTTCCATTAAAAAATGTTTATTATTATTTATTATTCCGAAAATATAAATAGTACCCCTCGTAATTACGAATTTCCACATTAGAATACATGTTTACAAGATGTGGAAAATTCTATTCGCTAGTTCAGTGAATTTTTATAATTCCTGAATCTGATAATTTTTAAGCATTCCAAAATACTCTATGACACCTTTATTTTTGAAATGTGATACTTCATAGTCATGGTTGAACTCATGCTATGTCTGTTAAAAAAAATAGTAAGCAAATGTAAAATTGGTCTCCACGTCAAAAAACCATTTCCGTGGTTTTTTATTCTTTGAGATAAGGTTTCCCCCGTTTGGCCAATATCGAGTTTTGGGCAAGAACCACATTTCATATACCCCTGATTTATCCAACCCCAAAGTTTTGTCTTGACTGAATTATCATTTTTCCGCGATAAGCCACGCCAAGTTTTTCCTTTAAAAAAAACGAGCTATGTTATTGGTGGGTTCGCCAGAGTATGTCAATGTCCTATGGCGCTTATTATAATTTCCTTGAATTGAGTTACTGTTGTCTTGTTACTTCAAGTGAGAAGAGAAAAATAGCCACTACCATTTGTTGCATCACCAGTCATCAAAATGATGAGGAACATGGAATGTCTAAGATCTTATTAATGAATAAATTGGATGACTAACGGAAAATTTCAATTCGATAATCAGTAATTCCGTTTATGGGCACGAAGAAATCCTCATGTGCCCTTGAGTTCAATCCATATGATAGAAGTAATCAATAACAGATCATTTATTATTAGAAAAAACTATAGTCGATAAGTAAGGATCATGACAGGCTCTGAACTGAAAACGAATCACTACCTTCTCAGGGGAAAAATGAAAACAAATATCGAAATGAAAAATATAAAACCAAAAAGTCAAAATCTAAAATCAAGATTATTATTATCAAGATACAACACTCAAGAGGAAAAAAAAATCAGAATTGAATGATGGCTGAGTGGAGATACACGTGTATTGATGGACAAATAGAAGGTGTTAATGAGATACGGCTGGAGTTTGATATTATAGAAGCATATAGTGATGAATAGAGTATGGAATATTGGGAAAACAGAGGAAGAAACCAAATGATGAGTTGGAATACAAATAAAAGAGTAACTATGAAAAAAATGTTAATTGACGAAGGATATGAAGAATAATACATGAACAAAAAACAAAAACAAGAAAATGAGCATTGTCAGAAATGAAGAAATGATTGCTTTCTTTCTTCTTTTGGAAGAATCCCACATTTTTGTATCAAGATGGAGTATCAAGTAGAAGGTCAAAAACTTTTTTCCCCAAAATTGATCTCTTCCCAAAATATATCTTTTCAATTTAACGGAAAAAATGAATAATACTCTACAGAAAACTAAATAATCTCATGAACAAGCAGGCTCAATTGAAATTTTATTGTCAAATGAAAGAGAACTGATAACTGATGCTAAGGAAAAATA
This sequence comes from Leptinotarsa defecta, assembly GCA_015342085.1. NCBI lineage: Eukaryota > Metazoa > Arthropoda > Insecta > Coleoptera > Chrysomelidae > Leptinotarsa > Leptinotarsa defecta. The sequence continues at coordinate 7,997 of WOGO01003915.1, read as the reverse complement.
TGAGATGTTGTAGTTACTGTACCACAAATAATTCTAGAAAGCCAAGATGCTAGATATATCGGAATCACGGAAATACATGGAATTAGGTAATTATAAACAAAAAGACGATATGGATAATGAAGGAATTGAAGACAGAAAAGGTAGTGGAAGTAGATTGAATAGCGTCACTATAAGTACTTTTTTTTTAAATGATGAAAGTCTGTTGCAGAAAAAATATAGTATACAAAACAGCTGATAAATAATATTTTGTTCAATACACCAACATCTCGAGAAACCAATAATTTAACTACCAATGTAACTACCCATTCTATCAATGACAATACAACTAGTGATGCCCCAATCCAATACATTTTTACAACCTTACCCTTCATCACTCCCAAACTATCTAGGATATTTCAGAGTTTACCGAACATAAAAATAGCTAACAAAACAGTTCTAATCATAAAGTAAATACATAGCAAAGTCAAAGACAAGGTTCCCCTAATAAATCAACTGAATGTTGTTTATAGTACTCCCTGTCAATCATGTGATAATATATATGTTCGCCAAACTTCGCAATCATTAGGTGCTAGAATTACTTCGCACAAAAGTGACTGTAGATTATACCCAGGAAGATGCTCTTTAGCAGATCATGTAAATAAGTTTGACCACCATATGGATTATAACTCAATGAAAGTGTTAACTACTGAATCAATCTCAGTTGAGATTTCCTTTCTAGAAATGTCCTAAATTTTCGAAAACAACAATTGTATGAACAAAAGAACAGACATCAATCACCTAAATGAAATTTATTCCTACTTATTGACTCTAGATAAGAACTTTAACAATAATAATATCAATTTGAACAATTCTATTGCACAATCAGATCTTGATTTTAATCTAATCATAGAAATTTTAAACAGAACAATTTCACATTATAAACTAGAGTACACTTGGTACTTCTAGTTGAAAATTTTAAAGCCTTCTATCACTTGTCAGTAGTCAGTCTGTCATAATTCAAAGTTCTAACCTCGAACTCAATCATTTGAATCTTGAACTTAGAACATTTTACATTTGGAATATACCGTTTCAGAATTGAGAAAAATCATTTACTGATCACACATATGTGGGAAAAATTTGTTTAACCACTACTTTCAGTGGATATATGTAATCCTATTTTTGTTGTTGAAAAAAGATTATAGTAATAGCAATATCACTTTATTTCAATGATTCCATACAAATCCCGCACTGACGCTACTGGCAAGTATTAGAATTCATGCTGAATAGTATTGAATGTTTTTTTGATATAGTTCAAGTGAACGATATAGTGCAACCTATCTTCCAACAGCTACCCCTTAATTTCTGATCAAATAATTTCTGATTATATAACAAAAATATATATAATAATAAATACAATAAATATTTCGTTTATATAGGTGAGTGGGAAAGTAGGGAATCAAATAACAGGGTGATAATTGGAAATACTTCTGAACACTACTTACTCACATGTCTATACAATCGATCGCTTCAAAAACACTTCAATAACTTTCTTCGGAAGCTTCTGATAATTCCTCTTCCATATTATCTGCTTCACTATCACTATAGTAATTTAAATCAATAATTAATTTATTTCCACCATTAATATGAAAGTGTCCAATCTCCATATAGTCTTTTTCAACTAAAATTACTCTTTCAATCTTTTTCTGCCAGTCTTCTTCGGTAATATTAGACACTTCTTCTTTAATTAGCCCTATGACTTTCTTATCAAATTTTCGAAAATAATTTTTACGCCTGATGATTTGTTTGAGGTTTTCCCCAAATCAACTCGATGGGATTGCAAACACAAAAATATGGGGGAAGTCTCAATATGGTGTGTCCATACTTTTCAGCAATACTCTCAAGGGCATACACTTTTTTAAATGTTTTTGTCTGTAAAACTTCAAGTAGTTGGTTTTTGGTATAGTTATCTTCAAAATACAAATGGTTATCCATTAAAAAACTTTGTATTTCATCGTTCCTCAAATTTTTATTCGATACTTTGATGAGCTGTCGCGAATTATAGGAAGCTTTGTCAAGAACTATTACACTATTCGCATCCAAATTTGGGATCATTGTGTTTCCAAACCATCCTTCAAAAAAATTAGCTTATGATAGTCAACATTGTAGTCCTCAAGTTTTTTTCCATATAATTTCAAAGAATTCGGAACCCATCCTTTACTTCCTCCGCAATGCACAATGCTTAGTCGCGATCCTTTGTTTGCAGACATGTTAGGCGTACACATTTTCGAACAATCAGTCCACCCTTTCGTAACTGTGTCGTGAGTGTCATACCAAGTTTCGTCCAAATAGAAAGTTTGCCGTTGTTCAATTCCACTATTCTTCTGCTTTCCATAAGTGCTTCACGTTTGTTTATTATTTTAAATCTGAATCCTAGTTTCTTTATCCAATTTTGAAGAGTTTTGTCACAGCAGCTCACGTTATGGCCGAAAGTATTCAATTTCTTTCTTATGATTTCAATTGTAGGAATTTCATTGCTTTGTAACAGTCGTATATTATTTTTTTAATGATTTTACTAGATGGACATGTGAAGGTTTTGGTAATCCCGTATCACATCGCGTCTTGCGTTCATAAGTACTTGTCCATGGACGCCACATTTGAAATAGATAAAAATTTTGAGTTATTATAACTGCGCCAATATCGAATTTCAACACTCAAATCGCCATCAGTTCCTCAACTGAACATTGACAACACAACGAGTATTCAAATTTAATTTTATGACTCTTCAGCCAATCATAAAACTCGGTAAGTAAAAATAATCCAATACGAACCGCCACTTCTTCAGTCCACTTGGACTAGTTAGCAGCGGCATTATTTCTTTGTATTGGTTTCTTGGCCTTTGAGGGCGCCGACACATTTAACTATTCACAATACCAGTTACTTCGACTATACCAAAATGCACTCCTTGACAATAGTTCTTTTATACCTCTTTTAAAAAATTATGGTGTTTCACAAGGGTCTATTTCGGGTCCACTTCTTTTTACTTCATATATCGGTGACTTCCATAGGAATATAGATTGTATGAGAGCTGATGATACACAACTCCAAAGGATGCTTGGACTCGATGAATTAGAGGCAGCTGGATACTGTATCAACCACAATTTACAGTTGTTCGATGTCTCACGTGCTCAAAATCAAGCCAAAAAAGTTGCAAACCATAGGTTTTGGACCCAGACATGAAAAATTTTTGGTGGAAGAATATCTGTTTATCCATATAGATAACGAATTGATATTATATGTTTAAGAAAGGAAAAACCGTGGTGTTTGGCCTGATAAAGATTTCAGATTCACCGAACATGGAAAGTATTTTTCAACGTGAATGTTGAAAGTCATCGTCAAGTTGAAGCTTTGCGAATCCCTAATTTTCTCTCGACTATCCTACTGCCACACTATTTACGAACCAGCAAAGCAAAGCGAAGCTCAGTTTACAACGGAGCTTGAGGAAGCTATATAATAGCTTTCTCAAGTGCTTGAGGAAGCTATTGTATAGCGAAACACGTGTCGCGGTTTTTGTTGAACCCTTTACAGTGAAAATCATATAATAAACTGTATTAATTAGAATCGGCCAGTTTTATTCAATTAAAATGATATTGATGTGAACTATTACTAACATGGCACACATCCTTGATGGTGTACTTCGGACTTTTGGAGTTTCAAATATGATCACTAGGAGAAGCATTTATATCTCTCATTTATATCTCTCATGTAATTTTATCCAGAACGTTGCTGATATGATGACTGTTCCGAAACTTCGAAGTACACCATTGAAGATAACATTGTTCCATGTATAAGTTTGTATCTGTGTTAGCTCTCGTATCTTTATGGAGATTTTCATTGTAGTTTCATTTCTTTCGTCCTTTCTTTGGGAGTTTTCCACATTGATTGCTCATTGATGGAGAAGTAGAAAGCCGAAACGCTCATTTCCAAAATACAAATTGTCTTCTCGCAGAATGAAGAACCGTCATTGAAATATAATCCAGTTTCAAAGGACATCAGAGTAAACATTCTATCACTCATTTGAGATTTTACCAGTTTACAATGTTTTATATTTTTTCCACAGCTTGGGTAGGATCGAAACGTATTGTGAAGTGGGATTGAAAAGCAGCTTTTTCAGTATTGATTGCCTGTTCTATAATTGCTGCTTATTAAATAATCGCTACTTCTGTGAAGACTAGAAAGTTATGAAACTATCGACAGTTATGAAACTAAAACTAATTAGTTTTTGAAAAAAAATTGTCGATATAACTCCTGAAGGGTTTTATTTATTGGACATATGGAAACAAGGGGCTATCCTCGCTTAAGCTTCCAATAAAAATTTTATGTTGTAACTATTAAAAGTGACAGAATTCTAATATATTCCCTGTAAAGATGTCTAATTTGAATGAATCCATTCATATAGTTATGAATTCCTGCGTTGATTTCGATGGCCAGATATAATTGAGAATAGATATATTGATAGTTTACGACGAAAATATTCAGCGGCTCTTTCGAAATACTGACAAAAAAGTAATAATAGCTGTATTTACGAAGTTTGCGTTATTTATTCAATAAAAAATTCCACCTCGTCAAAATTACCATAACAATTTCGATAATGGAGTTTTTATCCTACTCTGTGAAAAAATCATGAAATCTCAGTGATAGAAATGTCCATTTCCCAACTGTCTGATGAAAGAATATTAATTTCTGGCCAACATATGAGACGGTTAAATTTACTCGAGTGTGAGGAGAAAAAGTATAGACGAAACTAGATAAAGGTGAATAGAAAATCTTCCTTAGAGAAAACAATTTAGTTGAAAAGAAAGGTGTTTTGGCAAATGATACAGTAATTATTGCAGATATTCAAAAACAGTAGAAGAGATCCTTGCTGAAAAAATAAAATAAAATCAATTTTCCATTTGTTTATGAACAATCAGAGACGTTGAAATATTAAAGATATAAATGAAGCACAGAAAACGAATTCTTCAGATATTTCTGTTGATTCGGTTTCATATTGTTGAAAGCTTCACTGCCATGATTTTCTAAAATTATGCTCATTGTTTATAAGTTTTAAAATCACGAAACTTCAACTTTCTGTACGGAAATTATTTATTAATAATTTATTATTAAAAATGTACTTATAATGTACTGTTTGGAACCTATAGTTCAATTCCAGTAATAATAATTGAAAATCGTATTTTTTATTGCGTAAAATTGCTTTTATCATAGAACTATTTATTTTTGCCACGTTTTCAAATCGTAATTCCAACTTTTTTTGCATTATGTAAAAAATATTATTTCTCCAAATTCCTCATGTGTTCTATTGTTGAAGAATTTGTTATGAATTATTGAGTTTCCGCAATCTATTTTTTTGTAATTTCAACAATTTTGCAACACTTTTATTTTTATTTTTCATTCCAGTTTATTCAATGTGATATATGGGTTTATTCAATTGTTTTTTGTACAAACAAATATTAATTCATTTAAAAATAAAGGCAGTGAAAACGATTTGAAAAAGTTCCACGATATTGATATTTAGTGGCAATAATAAAGTTTCCATGAAATACAATATTTTTTTTGGAATGCATTTTTTATTCAGTCCATCAGACTCCTGAAAAATGTTCAGTACCGAAAATTCATATACAGTACAAATGTAAATTACAATTTCTGAAACAAACATGATTCGCTGAAAATAATCATAAAAATCTTCTATAAGTGAGAAAACAATTGGTATATATGAAAAAATAGTTTTTTCAATACTTCATTTATATTTTTGAATTCTTAATATTCTTGGTTGTTCATAAATGAACGGAATATTCAATTTTCCGAATTTTTACAGCGAAAGTTTTCATGAAGTCTTCACAGGATAGCTCCAAGAAAGAAAAAAATTTCCTGGAGTCAATTTTGACTTTTAAGATTTTCATGAAAACCGTCAATTTGAAAAAAAAATTATCAACACAGGCATGACTGGTGAAAATTTCACTTACTTATTGAAGGATCAATAAAACGTTAGAAACGGAAGGTTTGGGCTTTCTGCTTCTACACCTTCATTAGAAAAATTGTGGGAAACTTACAAAGAAATGTAATGGATATTGAATCAATGATTTTTTCATCTTTATTGCTATTCAGATCGGTGCTAAAAAAGCAATAAGACTAGTGTCTATTCCGAAACATCGATGTCTGCCATTGAGGATGACAGTGTTCCATGTGGTAGAAATTTTATAGTACTGTTCCTATGAATGATTTACACTGAAGAGGCATAAGCCTATAACGGGGCCCCCCTTATACCATTACTATGTAACTATATAACATATACTCTCAAAACCAAAATTAAAAACATTTTTCTCTCTCTCTTGGATCATATCTGATTCAAATCCATAACTGATGTGTGGATTATCAACTAAATTGGAGAAAATGTTTTTTGGTATAATTAAATTTTCTTATTGAAGTTATTGTTTTTTAAAGTATTATTTCTTTCGTGTAAACCAATGTTTATATGTTAGTACTTGTTTCGATAGGGCTTTTTTTTCCAGTTTGTGTCTGGAAGTTATTTTTTTGCCTGATCTTCACATCCTTGTAAAGACTTTATTTTGAAATTAATTGCATTTTTTTTAAATATCCTCACTTTTCTAGTATAAATATGGAGAAGAAGACAGCCAAAACCTTATTTTTATAAAAATTATTCCCTTCCAATAAATATACCCCCTTCAATGTATAATATCTTATAGTATTCGTGTCACAATTTATATCAAGTTTCCTGACTCAAAGTTTAGAAGCTTGAGATCATCTGAAAGCTTAAACTAGTACAATTTCTGGCGAATAAATGTTTTTAGTGTCTCAAGGATTGTTTACCTACTTGCTTTCTAATATAGTTGTCGTTATTACATACAGTGTTTTTATTTTCTTCAAAGAAATGGAAGATTATGAATCTGATTTTATTTCGATTGTAACATAACTTCGTCTCCTGGTATATAATATTCAAGATTCGAGAAAAATCTTAAGCTAGTAACATAAATCAGTGGATTAAAAAACAGTTAACACTTAAGCATCAGTTCTAACTCTAATCTTCAGCTGCTTAAAAAGAAGACGGCTGTCTTCCCTAGCTGCACACATATGTTGGTATCCCGGGTTCGGAGTTATTTATCGTACATTAACATATTTAGAACGCACTGTGGAATTGAACATTTATTTTTTGTTTCTGATCCAGGTGTGCTGTGAGGAAAGTACAGAAGTTTTATTCACATTGACATAGATATTTATTATTATCAACATTTTCTAGCTATTCCAAAAAAATATACAGTCAAATATTTTGAATTTCACTAGTTCGAACTTCCATTGTCTACTGTGTTAAAATCATTTGAAATGCCTGAAACAACTAAAAGAGAAGAATTAAAAATGAATAGCTGAAAATAACAATTATATTAAGCAAAAAAACCTGAAATGAGTAAATAGTGAAATAAAGTACCAGTAAAAATAGAACAATTGAACAAAAAATAAATAAAAATGAAGAAAATGAAAATAAAAAATTGAGAGATTTCAAGCCACGTTAGTACACGACGTTTCGATTGTTAGTATCTACAATCGCCTTCGGGTGATTCCTCTGAGAGATGACTATTTATGGGTCGTTCGAGTACTTTCACTTATCTCCGCTTTCCATTTTCCGCTTCATTGCTTCAGTGGGAGATGACCGTTTGGCGGGAGTTGGCCGTTTTTCGCTTCATGATGGGTTTCCATATGTTGCGTATTTCTACGCTGGCTTGGCTGAATACGTTGTTGGACAACATGTATGCGGCTTCCTTGAATTTTCTCCTAAGCCAATGTTCCTCTCTGTGCAAGATCTCAGCTTGGGACCACTCGATGTTGTGTTGATGGGTCCAAACATGGTCTACTATTCCTGATTTGCTGGTTTCCCCTCGCTGTGTGTGTTTCTTGTGCTCGGCAATGCGAACATTCAATGGCCTCTTAGTTTCACCAATATAGGATTT